>PVJD01004811.1:0-78958 GCA_004026545.1 Mormoops blainvillei | reverse complement strand
TATTTTATTTTTTTTCCATTGTATTTTTTCCATTATAATTTACGCCTCGTCCCCCTCACAATCACTATGCTGTCCATGTCCACGAGTACCTTTTCCTTAGAATTTCTGGGTAAAGTAGTCTTGGTTGTAGGTCCTTGTTTTTCATCACTTTGAATATTTCATGCCAGCCCCTTCTTGCCTGAAATATTTCTGTTGAGAAATCAGCTGACAGTCTTATGGGACCTCCCTTTTAGGTAACTAACTGTTTTTATCTTGCTGCTTTTAAGATTTTATCTTTGTCTTTACCTTTAGCCCTTTTATTATGATGTGTCTTGGTGTGGGCCTTTTTGGGTTAATCTCGTTTGGTATTCTACATTTCCTGGACTTGTGTGTCTTTTTCCTTCACCAGGTTAGGAAATTTTCAGCCATTATTTCTTCAAGTAGGTTCTTGATCCCTTGGTTTCTCTCTCTTCCTTCAGATACCCCTGTGATGTGGATATTATTACTCTTCATGTTGTCCCAAAGTTCCCTTAAAGTGCCCTCATTTTTTAAAGTTCTTTTTTTCTTTTTGCTGCTCTGATTAGGTGTTTTCTATTACCCTATCTTCTAATCACTGATTTGATCCTCTACTTCATCCAACCTACTGTTATTCCTTCTAGTGTAGTTTTCATTTCAGATAATTTTTTTATTAATTTCTGACTGGTTCTGTTTTACAATTTGTGTCCTTTTCCATGCTGTTGCAGTTCTTACTAAGTTTCTTGAGCATCCTTATTACCATTTTTTTGAACTCTTTATCAAAGCAATATATAGATTTGACACAATTCCTATCAAGGTACCAGTAGTATATTTCACAGAACGGGAACAGATATTTCAAAAATGTATATGAAACCACAAAAGATCCGGAATAGCCACAACAATCTTGAGAAAGAGGAACAAAGTTGGAGGACTCACACTACCCAATATCAAACTATACTACCAAGCTATAGTAATCAAAACAGTATGGTAGTCCAGCAAAAACACACATATAGATCAGTGGGACAGAGCTGAGAGCCAAAAATAAACCCATGCCTTTATGGTCAATTAATATTTGACACAGAAGTCAAGAACATATAATGGTTTAAAGACAGGCTATTCAATAAATGGTTTTGGGAAAATTGAACACGTGCAAAATAAAATGAAATCCGACCACCTTCTTACACCATACACGTGAATAAACTCAAAATAGATTAAAGACTTAAATGTAAGACTCAAAACCATAAAAATACTGGAAGGAAACATAGGCAGTAAAATCTCAGATATTTCTTATAGCAATGTTTTTTTCTGATACATCTCAAGCATGGTAAACAAAGAAAAAATAAACAAAAGGGACTACAGGAACAAAAAGGCTTTTACACAGCAAAGGAAACCATTGACAAAATAAAAAGATAACCCACTGAATAGGAGAACATATTTGCCAGTGATACATCTGATAAGGGTTAATAACCCAGAATTTGTAAAGAACTTATAAAACTCAACACCCAATAAACAAACAATCCAATTAAAAAAGAAATGGGTGAAGGACCTGAATAGACATTTCTCCAAAGGACATACTGATGGCCCATAGACTTATGAAAAGATGCTGAGCGTCACTAATCATCAGAGGCATGCAAATTAAAACCATAATGAGATAACACCTCACACATGCCTGAATGGCTATCATCAGAAAATCAACAAACACATATTGGCAAAGATGTAGAGTAAAGGGCACCCTCGTAGACTGTTAGTGGGAATGCAGATTGGTGCAGCCACTGTGGAAAACAATATGGAGTTTCCTCAAAAAATTAAAACTAGAACTGCCTTATAACCCAGTGATCCACTTCTGGGACTATATCTGAAGAAACCTGAAACACTAGGTAGAAAGAATATGTGCACTCCTATGTTCATTATAACACTATTTACAGTAGCCACAATTTGGAAGCAACGTAAATGCCCATCAGTAGGTGAGTGTATAAAAAAGCTGTGGTACATTTACACAGTGGAATACTACTCAGCTGTAAAAAGAAGAAAATCTTATCTTTTGTGACAGCATGGATGGACCTGGAGAGTATTATATTATACTAAGTGAAACAAGCCAGTCAGATTAATCCAAATGGCATATAATTTTATTTATTTGTGGAATCCAATGAACAAAATAAACAAAACAGAAAGAGACTCAGATACAGAGAACAGACTGCTAGCTGTCAGAAGGGAGGGGGTTTGGGGGCTTGAGTGAAGAACAGGTCAGGGTATTAAGCAAAAAAAAAAAAACCCTCATAGACACAACAGTATGAGGATTTTTAGAGAGATGGGAGGATGGGGGAAGGTAGAAGAAGGTAAGGGTGAATGAATGGTGAATTGTCTTGGGATGGTGAACACACGGTATTAATCAATGTCACCCAAGTAAATTCAGTGTAAAAAATAAATGTTAAAAAAATCTGTGTACTAACCTTTGTATCAATGTATGCTTTCATTTCTCCTGAACATATACCTTATTGAATAGCTGATATATTCAATATAAGGTAGGTGTACATTTAACTGTGAGGCCATTTTCCAAAGGGCCTATAGCTTTTCACATTCCCGCCATCAATTTATAAACGTTTCCTCTACAACCTTGCCAACAGTTGGTACAGTAAGTCTTAAATTTAACCATTTTGGTGGGTATTGGTATCTTGTGTCTTTTTTAGTTATTTTTTAATTACAGTTCATATACAGTATCATATTAATTTTAGGTGTACAACATTGTGATTAGACATTTATGTACCTCAGAAAGCTATCACCTAATAGGTAGTACCCATCTGATACCATACGTAATTATTATAATATTATTGACTATATTTTCTATGCTATACTTTATATCCCAATAACTTTTTTAACTGGATTTTTGTACTTCATACTCCCTTCTACCTTTTCACTCATCTTTGCAACCCCTCTCCCATCTGGCAACCATCAATTTGTTCTCTGTATCTATTAGTGCCTGTTTACTTTGGTTTTTTTTTTAGATTCCACATATAAACGAAATCATATGGTATTTGTCTTTTTCAGTCCGATTTATTTTGCTTAGCATTTTACCTGTAGATCCATTCATATTGTCACAAATGGTAAGATTTCATTCTTTTTTATGGCTGAGTAATATTCCATTGTATATACATATCAATCTTCTTTATCCATTCATTTATTGATGGGCATTTAGGTTGCTTTCATATCTTAGCTTTACTGCAGGGAACACAGCCAGAGGTACGTATATTTTTTGAATTAGTTTTTTAATTTCTTTGGTTATATACCCAGAAGTGGAATTTCTAAGTCATATAGTAGTTCTATTTTTAGTTTTTTGAGGAAACTCCGTGCTGTTTTTCCATAGTGGCTGTACCAGTTTTCAGCCCACCAACAAGTGCACAAGGGTTCCCTCTTCTGCACATCCTCACTGACACTTGTTGTTTGTTGGTTTATTGATGATATCTATTTATATTTCCCTGATAATTAGTGGTGAGCATCTTTTCACATGTCTCTTTGTCAATGGTATGTCTTCTTTGGAGAAATGCCTGTTTGAAGTCTTCTGCTCATTTTTAAAGATTTTATTTATTTGCTTTTAGAGAGAGAGGAAGGGAGGGAGAAAGAGAGGAGAGAAACATCAGTGTACAGGAGATAGATCTATTGGCTGCCTGTCTCACGCCCCAAACTGGGGGCCTGGGCTGCAACTGGGGTCTGACCCGAAACCCAGACATGTGCCTACTAGGAATCAAACAGACATTTTGGTTCTTAGGCTGGCGCTCAATCCACTGAACCACACCAGCCAGGACTGCCCAACTTTAAATCAGATTGTTTGTTTGTTTTTGGTATTAACCTAAATGAGTTCCTTATATATTTCAGATATTAACTCCTATCCGATGTATCATTTGTGAATATCTTCTTCCACTCAGGAGGTTGTTTCTGTTTTTTAAAAAAGGTTTTCTTGTTCTTGTGCAAAGTTTTTAGTTTGATGTAGTCTCATTTGTTTATTTTTTTCTTTTATTTCCCTTGCTTGGTAAGACATATTCAAAAAGATATTGCTAAGATTGATGTCAGAGTTTACTGCCTATGTTTTTTCTTCTAGGAGTTTTATGGTTTCAGGCCTTACATTTAAGTCTTTATTTTATTTTTGTGTTTCTTCTGAGAAAGTAGTCCAATTTCATTTTTTGCCTGTATCTGTCCAATTTTCCCAACACCATTTATTGAAGAGTCTATCTTTACCCCATTGTATATTCTTGCTTCCTTTACCATAAATTAGTTGAGTATTCAGGAGTGGATGGTATTTTGTGGTTTTAATTTACAATTCCCTAATGACATTGAGCCTCTTTTTATGTGCTTATTTGCCATTGATCTATCTTCTTTGATAAAATGTCTGTTTGAAATATTTGCTCATTTAAAAAACTTGTTTTCTTATTATTGTGTTTCAAGGGTTCTTTATATATTTTGGATTCAAGTCCTTTATCAGATACACACTTTACAAATCTATTTTTTCTCCAGTCTATGCCTTATTCTTATAACAATAGTGTCTTTTGAAGAGCAAAAGTTTTAAATTGGGTGAAGTCCAGTTTGAGATTTTTCTTTTACGGATTGTGCTTTTGATAACTCAAGGTTACACAGATGATTCCTATGTTATACTAGAAGTTTTATAGTTTTAAGTTTTACATTTAGGTCTATGATCCATTTTGAGTTAATTTTGTATATGGAGCAAAGTGTAGATCAGAATTCATTTGTTGAATATGTATATTTGTTTCATATCATTTGTTGAAAAGACTATTCTTTCTCCACTTAATTACTTTTGCACTTTTGTCTGTGTACGTACTGGCCTGTTTCTGGACTGTTATGTCCCATTGGTCTGTTGTCTAGCTTAATGCCAATGTAATACTGCCTTGATTATTGTAGCTTTGTAATACATATTGAAATCACATAATGTTAATCCTCCATCTTCATTCCTTCATTTTGACTAGCTTTGTTTCTTAACACTCCCATATGAATTTTACATCAAGTTGTAAATTTCTATAAAAATACTTACTGAGATTTTGATCGGAATTGTATTAAATCTTTCACAGTATTAGCTGTTGTGGCTCAGTGGATTGAGCATCGGCCTGCAAACCAAAGGGTCGCCAGTTCATTCCCACTCAGGGCACATGCCTGGGTTGTGGGCCAGGTCCTCAGTAGGGGCATGCGAGAGGCAACCACACGTTGATGTTTTTCTCCCTCTCTTTCTCCAAAAAATAAATAAATAAAAAATTTACAAAATAAATAAAAATAGATAATTAAAATTTTAAAAAAGTCTTTGACAATATTGTCTTTCACCTGTGAACACAATATGTTTCTTATTTAATTATTTGTGCATGATCCTATTTCTGTAAATTAAATTTTTTCTTTTTTATTTTATTGTATGCTTTCAATTACCATTTATCCCCCCATACCCTCATCTACCTTCACCCATTGTTAGCATATTGAAATACAATTGTTTTTCTTTTATTAATCATGTATCCTACTGCCTTACTAAACTCACATGCTATTCTGGTAGGTTTTGTTGTTGTTTTAGATCCTGTTAGATTTTCTTTAAAAAAATTTTTTTTTAATTGTAATTTTTCCATTACCATTTAGTTCCCTCATATCCCCTGCACCCCCACAATCACCACTCTGTTTTCCATGTCCATGAGTCCTTTTTCCTCAATCCCTCCACCCTCTGAACTCCCCCCTAGCCCCTTAGCTGTCATCCAGCTGTCTATCTATGAGTCTTCCTCTATTTTGCTTGTTAGCTCAGGTTGTTCATTATATTCCTCATATGAGTGAAATTATATGGTATTTGTCTTTTTCTGACTGACTATTTCACTTAGCATAATTTTCTCCAGGTCCATCCACACTGTCACCAAAGGTAAATTTTTCACCTTTTTTTACAGCCAAGTAGTATTCCATTGTGTAAATGTCCCATAGTTGTTTTATCCACGTATCTACTGATGGACACTTAGGGTGCTTCCATATCTTGGTGATTATAAATAACACTGCAGTGAACATAGGGGTGCTTATGTTCCTTCAAATTAGTGTTTTGGTTTTCTTCAGTTATACTCCCAGAAGTGGGATTGCTGGGTCTTAAGGCAGATCCATTTTTAATTTTTTGAGGTATCTCCGTATTGCTCTCTACAGTGGCTGCACTAACCTGCCTTCCCACCAACAGTGCAAAGGGTTCCCCTCTCTCCCCATCCTCATCAGCACATGTTGTTTGTTGATTTATTGATGATAGTCATTCTGACAGGTGTGAGATGATAATCTAATTGTGGCATTTTTTTTTTTCATTTCTTTGATGACTAGTGACATCAAGCATCTTTTCTTATGTCTGTTGGCCACCTGTTGTTCTCTTTGGAGAAACGTCCTATTCAGGTCCTTTTCCCATTCTTTAATTGGGTTTTTTGGTTTTTTTGGTATTGAGTTTTGTAAGTTCTTTATAAATTATGGATAGTAATCCCTTTTGGATGTTTCGGCGAATATATTCTCCCATTCTGTGGGTTGTCTTTTTATTTTGTTGATGTTCCCCTTTGCTTTGCACAAACTTTTTAGTTTGTTACAGCCCCATTTGTTTATTCTTTCTTTTGTTTCCTTTGCTCGGGGAGATATTTTTGATTATATATTGATATGAACAATGTCTGAGATTTTGCTGCCTGTGATTTATTCTATGAGTTTTATTGTTCAAGTCTATCGTTTATGTCTTTAATCCATTTTGAATTTATTCTTGTGTGTGCTATAAGAAGGTGGTCTAACTTCATTTTTCTGCATGTATCTGTCCAACTCCCCAGCACCATTTATTAAGTAAACTTATCTGTAGCCCATTGTATGTGCTTGCTTTCTCTGTCCAATATTAATTGACTTTAAGGGTGTAGGTTTATTTCTGAGCTATCTGTTCCATTACATTGACCTATATGTCTATTTTTATGCCAGTACCATGCTATTTTGAGTACTCTGTCCTTATAGTGTACTTTGATATTAAGTAGCATGATTCCTCCAACTTCGTTCTTTCTCAGTTTCACTGTTGCTCTGTGGGGCCTTTTGTAGTTCATATAAATTTTTGAAATATTTATTCTAATTCTGTGAAATATGTCATTGGGATCTTGATAGGAATTGCATCGAATCTATAGATTGCTTTGGGTAGTATGGACATTTTACTGATGTTAATTCTTCCTATGCATGAACACAGTATGTGCTTCGATTTATTTGTATCTTCTTCAACTTTTTTCTTACCCAGCATTCTGGGAAGAACTAAGGCCTCTCCTTCTCAAACTTTTTTAAAAATTCAAGAGGAGGAAAGTCTCGCAAGCTCATTTTACAAGGCCCTATCTTAATTCCAAAACCAGATAAAAACACTAGAAAAAAATTATAAGCCAATATCCCTGATAAACATAGGTGCTAAAATCTTCAGTATAATATTAACTGAATACAGCAATGTATCAAAAAGATCATACACTCTGATCAGGTGAGATTTATTCCTGGAATGCAAGGTTGGTACAACATTTGCAAATCAATAAATGAGATTCACCATAAAAACAAAATGAAAGATAAAACCCACATGATCCTATCAGTAGATGCAGAATAAGCACTTGATAAAATCCAACACCCATTTATGATAAAACATCAACAAAGTGGGAATAGTGGGAACATACCTAAACATAATAAAGACCATGTATGACAAACCCACTGCCAGCATCATACTCAACAGGCAGAAACTGCAATCATTCCCCTTAAGATCAGGAACAAGACAGGCATGTCTGCTTTCACCTCTCTTATTCAACATATAGTACTGGAAATCCTAGCCACAGCAATCAAATAAGAAGAAATAAAAGGCATCCAAATTGGAAAGGAGGAAGTAAAACTATCTTTATTTGCAGATGACATGATACTGTACATAGAGAACCCCAAAGGCTCCACCAAAAAACTACTAGAACTGATCAATGAATTCAGCAAAGTAGTAGGATTCATAATTAATATCCAGAGGTGAATGGCATTTTATATGCCAATAATGAACTAATAGAAAGGGAAACTAAGAAAACAAACCCATTCACAATTGCTTCAAAAAGAATAAAATATGTAGGAATAAACCTAACCAAGGATGTAAAAGACCTGTAGTCCAAAAATTATAAGACACTGAAGAAAGAAATTGAAGAAGATACAAATAATTAGATTTTCTATATAGATGAGCGTGTCGTCTGTGAGTAAAAGCACTTTAATTTTTTTCTTTTACAATCTGGATGCCTTTCATCTGTTTTTCCTGCCGTATTACAACAGGCTATTTGTACCTCCATACAAATTTGAATATAATTGGTGAACAGAATCCTTGTTGTTAGGGCTAGGGTTAGAATTTCATGTGCCTGAAGGTATTGGTTTAATGTTTTGCGCCACTGCTTATTACATTAGAAAGATTTTGAGTGAAATGTTTTGGTTGAAGTTTTGGGAGGAGATAGTCTTCTAACATAATATGTAGATTGACAAAGTTTTTTGAATAAGGTGAATTTGTCAGAGGGTCATGAAAGAACACAGTGGAATGTTAGGTTGTTTGAAGGAAGTTATGAACAAATAGATCATCTGAGTAGAGAAAATGACAGCTATTATTAAGGAGAATAAAAGGAAGTATTATGTGGGAAAGTTAGTGGACTATCAAACTAGGGAGGGACTGGCAAAATAAAGGCCTTATGGATAGTGCTAAATGGTATAAGGAATTTGTAACTTTTGAATTACTTCTTTCATGGAAAATATTTTGCATGTAAGATAACTTTTGTTGCTAAGTTTGTAAGTGGTTGTGAGCAATAATTACTGCACAACTAAAATGTACAAAGCAGTATATTAAAAATTGATGGGTATAGATTGACTTTTTTTCAAGTAGTTCTCAATTTACTTGAGCATACCAGATGTGTTTGGCATACATGTTAATTAAAAAACAATTGCTAGAGTTATCTAAGGATGTTCAGTAAAAACATCCTTATTTTTTGATTTCCACAAGAAAGACTTAGAAGAAATAACAGGAGCGGGACTGGTTCATCTAATGGGTTCTTTTCTTCTTGTTTGGAATTACTAAAAAAAAACATGTAATTTTTTTAGTTCAAATTTTCAAAGTGGGTATGAATTGGATATGAATCGTTGGAGCCAAGGAGTACAGAGGAAACAATGCACCGTCCAGTAAGAGATTTTATAAGTTAAGGGGGTAATGCTGTGTATAAGGCACTGGCAGCAGAGGAGTGATCAGACAGAAAATGCAGCTTAGTGGCTTCCTCCTTTCCTGGAGCTGGGTCCTGGTCCCACACTGGGAAACCACCAACCCCAATTGGGAAAGCCTTGGAAGGATATACAAAGTCTGGGAGACTTTGGCGCCACACACACACACACACACACACACACACACACACACACACAGAGCAAGCAGCACATCTGTAGCTGTAACACCAGCTGGGAGAGTTCCAGAGAGAAACTCTGTCTCCTAAAACTGTCAGAGCACTGGCGGGCTGTGAACAGCCCTGACTAAAAGAGACTTTGTGCTTTTTGAAGAGGTGGAGCATGTGAACTAGCCCAGGGCTCAGTGCAGGGTAGGGGCCACATAGAGACTCTTTCAATAGAGCAGTTGAGATGAGCCTTTGCAAGGACCCTGCATGCGTGTTTAGTGTCTCTGCCAACAAAGAAATCAGAGTAAAAGTGCAGTTGGTCCCACTAGTCCAGCTGCACAGGAAGAACAAAAAGCGTCATGCTGAAGGGACTGTGAGACCTGACCCACCATGGCTAGTGAGCAGGGTACTGTGCAGAGCAGAGAGTTTGTTAGGGCCTGAGTCTCCTACAAGAGTGGCAGGCTGGGGACTAGATGGCCAGGGGATGAATGCCTGAGATTCATTGCAGCCATGCAGGTCGCCTCAGGCAGGCATGCCCAGCTCCCAGCTGCGGGATCGCAGGCTTTGCAGATCGGGGACCAGGCTCAGGAGCCTCCTGCTGGTGCATATCTGCAGGGGAAAGAAGGACAAGCTCTGGTAGGGTCTTTTCTGAACTTCTGTCAGACACTACGAGTTACGCCAGTTCCTTGGGCCCTGATCCATTGAAACCAGCAGAGCAGAGGGATTAGAGACAGGTGCAACAAGGGATGTTCAGGACCCTGTCCAGCCTTGGCCCTTATAGAGAGCTACCATCAGTGCCAACAGGACAGAGTTGCCCGTTTTACACAGATTGGTCCTTCACAGGAAATGGACAACTTATTCACCAGAAACTATATGGCTTAGAAATAGTCTTGGACAAACCAAGATGTGTGGTGGGGGGTGGGGAAACACTTCCACTATCTTTCTGGAAGACTGAACAGCGCCCTCTGGGAGTGACACAGGGATTCCACCCTCCTGATTGCACCAGAAGCCCCCTCTGGAGTCAGGTGGGGGTGGTACTGGCAATGCTCTTGGACTTTAGAGAACCACTCCTGGGCCTTGTGCTGATGGAAAGCCAGCAGAGCAGAGCAGTGCAGTGAGGACTAGCCAGGCCTGAAGGAGACAGCTGTAGGCTGTGGATCACTTGTATTCTCCAACAGGCTGCCTAGGGCTAGACTAGGACACCATCTGACATTACCAGGGGTAGATCCAGAAAAAGAAGACAGTGGCAAACACTGCCGAGATGAATTCCACTGTGGTCTTCTTCATTATCTGCATTATTTTTTTCTCATGCATAGCTTTTTAACATTTTTTCATTTTTCTTCACGTTTGTTTCTGTTATTTCACTGCTTTTTAAATTTGAGTGTATTTCAAATAGCATATTTTACTACTCCCTTCTCTTACTGGATTTTGCCTTCTTCCGTCCTCTTCTTATTTTTGTTTTAAATTTTATTTTTTCCCTTTGTATTTGCACTCTATTTCTCCTCCCTCCAGTCTCTCAAAACCATTTTTCTTGCCATGAGTCATCTCGCATTCTTTCTCCCATTCTTATAACATCTTTATTTTCTCTCCTTTTTAAATCTTTGCTCGTTGGTTGTTGATGTGGTGGTTGTTGCATTTCATCAGTTTTATTTCTAGGTGTTCACTATTTTTGTATCTCAAATCTCAAGTTTTACTGTACCCCGCTCCTACTCCATTTTGCCTTCCTCCTGCCCTTTCTTTTTCTTTTTGTTTTAAATTTTATTTTTTTCCTCTCTTAGCCTGATTTTCATTCTTCATTCTTATTTCTTCTCCTTCTGTCCTCTCAGAAATCACTTTTCTTCTCTTTAGACATCTCATAATCTTTTTTTCTGTCTCTTTTTTCCTCATTTCCCTTCCACTTTTATTAATCTTTGCTTATGTGCTGTAGTGGACATTTTTCTCCAATTTTGTTCCTATTTTTTTCACTGTATTTTTATACATCATATACTCTTTCCTTTTCTTACTCCATTTTGCCTTCTTCCCTCCTTTTTTTATGATGTAAATTTTTTCTTCCTTTCTTTGTCTTCTTTCTATTCATTATTCTTACTTTTCCCTCTCAAATTATTTTTCTTTCCATTAGTCATCTTCATTTTTCCTTTCTTATAATAGTCTTAATCTCTTTCTGCCTTTATTATTATTTGCTCATTTGTTGTTGATAGTGTGGTTTTGGGTGGGATTATTTTTGTGGGGGTCAGTTTTGTTTCCTGGGTTATTTTGTTTTGTTCTGGCAGCACCTGTACAACAGTGTACAAGACTTGGTGGGTGGTGTGACTCTCAGTCAGCCAACCAGAGGGAAGACCCCAAATAAGAACAATCCAATAACCAAAACCAAATTACAAGAGAGCACAAATAAAAGGCATAAAGTACACCCCAGGAGCATCCAGCTCAGGAGATCAAGGAGACTGCACCACTGAGTCCCATAGGTCTTCTACCACAAAAGACCACCCATGAAGGCAGGGAGTCAAGCAGATCGGTCTAATGCACAGAAACAAACAAAAAGAGTCACCTATAATGGGAAGACAAAGAAACAATCCCCAGTCAAAAGGAAAGGAGGACTACCCAGAAAGAGTGCTAAATGAAATTGAGGCAAGCAATCTATCAGACAGAGTTCAAAATAATGGTTATAAGGATGCTCAAGGAGCTCAGTGAGAGCTATAAGGAACTTACTGGGAACTATATCAGCAAGAAAAAGGACATAGAAAGTATGAATAAGAGCCAGGAGGAAATGAAGAATACAATATCTGAAATGAAGAATACACTGGAAGGAATCAAAAGTAGGCTGGATGAAGCAATGAGTTGGAGGACAACGTAGGAAAAAACGCATAGACAGGGCAATAAAATGAAAAAACACTGAGAAAGAGCAAAGATAAGTTTAAGGAGGCAGCAGGACAACATCGAATGTAATAATATTCGTATCATGGGGATACCAGAAGGAGAAGAAAGGGTGCAAGGCATAGAAAACCTATTTGAAAAGTAGTAATAGAAAACTTCCCTAACTTGGTAAGGGAAAAAACCACAAAAGCCCAGGAAGCACAAAGGGTCCCAGTCAAGATGAACCCAAAGAGGCATACTCCATGACACATCATAATTAAATGGCAAAATTTAAAGATAAAGAGGGAATCTTAAAGGTAGCAAGGGAGAAACAGATAGTAACACACAAGGGAGCTCCAAAAAGGCTATCTGCTGATTTCTCAACAGAAACACTACAAGCCAGAAGGGAATGGCATGAAATATTCCCAGTAATGAAAAACAAAGGCCTGCAACCAAGACTACTCTGCCCAGCAAGGTTCTCATTGAAAGTGGAAGGCAAGATAAGGAGTTTCTCAGACAAAAAAAGGCTAAAAGAGTACATCACCAAACCAGTACTGCAAGAGATGCTAAAAGGACTACTTTAAGAAGATGAAGAAAGGTTCCAGCCAAGATGGAGGTGTAGGTAGAAACGCTTCGCTTCCTCACACAACGAAAAGAAGGATAACAACCAGTTTAAACACAATAAACAACCAGAACTACTAGAATATCAAACTGCATAGAACTCCAACAGCCAAGGAGTTAAAGGAACATTCATTGAGAGTGGTAGGAGGGGCAGAGGGGCGGAGATGAGCGGGCAGAGAGGACCTGTGGCAAGGCAGTGGACTGCAGGGGTGAGGAGTGGCTGGCTGACCAGGAAACTAGAAACTCAAAACCTCTGGCTGTAAAATACTGTGGGGGTTGTGAAGGCGGGAGAAACTCCCAGTCTCACAGGAGAGTTGGTTGGAAAGTGGGGCTAGAGCGGAGCGAGTAAGCAGCATTGTTCCTTCTCTGACCCCTCCCCAACAAACAATGCCACAATGCAGGAAAGAGGATTGCCCCGCCTTGGTGAATACCTAAGGCTCTGCCCCTTTACAACATAACAAGTGCACTGAGACAAAGAAGCATGGCCCAAATGAAAGAACAGATCAGAACTCCAGAAAAAGAGCTAAGCAGTGAGGAGATAGACAACCTATCAGATGTAGAGTTTAAAACACTGGTAATCAGGATGCTCACAGAATTGATTGAGCTCGTTTGCAAAACGAAGGAAGAAATGAAGGCTACACAAAGTGAAATAAAGCAAAATATACAGGGAACCAACAGTGAAGGGAAGGAAACCAGGACTCAAATCAACAATTTGGAACAAAAAGAAAGAAACATCCAACTGGAACAGAATGAAGAAACAAGAGTTCAAAAAAATGAGGAGAGGCTTAGGAACCTCTTGGACAACTTTAAGAGCTCCAACATCTGAATCATAGGGGTGCCAGAAAGAGAAGAGGAAAAGCAAGAAATAGAAAACTTATTTGAAAGAAATAATGGAGAACTTCCCCAATCTGGAGAAGGAAATAGACTTCCAGGAAGCTCAGAGAGTCCCAAAGAAGTTGGATCCAAGGAGGAACACGTGAAGGCACATCATAATTACATTACCCAAGATTAAAGATAAAGAGAAAATCTTAAAAGCAACAAGAGGAAAGGAGGGAGTTACCTACAAGACTATCATCTGATTTCTCAAAAGCAACTTTACAGGCAGAAACGGACTAGAAAGAAGTTTTCAAAGTCATGAAAGGCAAGGAACTACATCCAAGATTACTCTGTCCAGCAAAGCTATCATTTGGAGTGGAAGGGAAGATAAAGTACTTCCCAGATAAGGTCAAGTTAAAGGAGTTCATCATCACCAAGCCCTTATTATATGAAATTTGAAAGGGACTTATCTAAGAAATAGAAGATCAAAAACTATGAACAATAAAATGACAACAAACTCATAACTATCAACACCTGAACCTAAAAAACAAAAGCTAAGCAAACAACTAAAACAGGAACGGAATCACACAAATGGAGATCACATGCAGGGTTATCAGTGGGGAGAGGGAGGGGGAAATTGTAGGGGGGAGATACAGGGAATAAGAAGCATAATTGGTAGGCTTAAAATAGACAGGGGGAGATTAAGAATAGTATAGGAAATAGAGAAGCCAAAGAACTTACATGGACAACCCATGGACATGAACTAAGGGGAGGTAGGGGGTGTAGTTCACCCCCTAGGGTGAAGATGATAGTCTTAGGGGAACTCCTTGGTATGTAACTCCCTCCTTTCCTCTTGTTGCTTTTAAGATTTTCTCTTTATCTTTAATCTTGGGTAATGTAATTATGATGTGCCTTCACGTGTTCCTCCTTGGATCCAACTTCTTTGGGACTCTCTGAGCTTCCTGGAAGTCTATTTCCTTCTCCAGATTGGGGAAGTTCTCCTTCATAGAGGGGAGAAAAAAAATGGGACAACTGTAATAGCATAATCAATAAAATATACTTAAAAAAGGAAGATGAGGAAAGAGAGGAACACAGCTACAAAGAGAAAAAATGGCAATGAATAAGCACCTATCAATAATAATCTTAAATATAAGTGAATAAAATGCTCCAATCAAAAGACATTGTGTAGCTGAATGGATAAGAAAACACTACACACATGCATGCTATCTATAAGAGACCCATCTCAGAACAAAAGATCTCCATAGGCTATAAATGAAGGGATGGAAAAAGTTATTCCATGCAAAGGGACATGAAAAGAAAGCTGGTATAGCAGTACTTATGTCAGACAAAATAGACCATAGACAAAACCAAGGCCCTAACAAGAGACAAAGAAGGCACTACATAATACTTAAGGGAGTAGTCTAACAAGAGGCTATATGAAGCATATATGTACCCAACATAGGAACATCTAAATATATAAGGAAATTCTTGGAGGACTTCAAGAAAGATATCGACAGCAACAGAGTCATTGTCAGGGATTTTAACACCCCACTGTCAACAATGGACAGATCTTCCAAACAAAATATCAACAAGGATATTGTGCCATTGAATGACATTCTCGATCAAATGCACTTAATCGATATATACAGAATCTTTTACCCCCAAAATGCAAAATATACATTCTTTTCAAACGCACGTGGAACATTTTCAGAGACAGACCACATAGTAGGACACAAAACAAGCCTCAAAAAATTCATATCAAGCACCTTCTTGGATCACAATGGCTTAAAACTAGAAACCAACCTCAAGGAAGAAACTCAAAAACATTCAAATAAATGGAGAGTAAATAACGTGTTATGAAATAACAAATGGGCTAACGATGAGATCAAGGAAGAAATCAAAAAGTATCTGGAAACAAATGAAAATGAATACACAACAGCTGAGAACCTGTAGGACATAGGTTCTGAGAGGGAAGTTCATAACAATACAGGCCTATCAAAAGAAGATAGGAAAATCTCAAACAACCTAATCCTACATCTACAGGAACTACAGGAACAATAACAAAGCACAGAATGAGTAGAAGGAAGGAAACAATCAAGATCAGAGCAGAATTAAATAACACAGAGACTAAAATAACAATTCAAAGGATCAGTGAATCCAGGAGCTTGTTCTTTGAAAGACAAAAAAATTGCCAAACCTCTAACCAGACTCATCAAGAAAAAGAGAGAGGACCCAAATAAATAAAATCAGAAACGAAACAAGTTACAACCGATACCACAGAAATACAAAAAGAGTGTAAGAAATTACTATGAACAACTATATTCCAAGAAATTGGACAACCTGGGTAAAATGGACAGATTTCCAGAACCATTAGATCTTCCAAAACTGAATGAAGGAGAAGCAGAAAGCCTAATAGACCAATAACAACTAGTGAAATTGAAACGGTAGTCAAAAAACTCACCCCACACAAAAGCCTTGAATTGAATGTCTCAGCAGGTGAATGTTACCAAACATTTAAAGAAGAACTAACTCCTATCCTTCTCAAACTATTCCAAACAATTCAAGAAGAGGGAATACTCTCAAACTCTTTTTATGGGGCCAGTATTATCCTAATTCCAAAATCAGGTAAAGACACAACAAAGGAAAACGATAGACCAATATCTCTGATAAACATAGATGCTAAAATCCTCAGCAAAATATTGGCAATCTGGATCCAGCAATATATTAAAAAGATCATACACCATGATCAAGTGGGATTCATCTGAGGGATGCAGGGTAATACAATATTCTCAAATCAATAAAAGTAATACACCACACAAACAGAATGAAGGACAACAGTCACATGATCATATCTATACATGCTGAAAAAGCATTTGATAAAATCCAGCCCCCATTTATGATAAAAACACTCAGCAAAATGGGAATAGAGGGTGCATACCTCAATGTAATAAAGGCCATATAGAGGAAACCTACAGCCAACATCATACTCAGTGGGCAAAACCCTAAAACTTTCCTGTTATGATTAGGAACAAGACTAAGGTGTCAGCATTCACCACTCTTATTCAACGTAGTACTGGAAGTTCTAGCCACAGTGATCAGACAAGAAAAAGAAATAAAAGGCATCCAAATTGGAAGGGAGGAAATAAAACTCATTATTCACAGATGACATGATAATGCACATAAAAAACCCTATAGTCTCCACCAAACAACTACTCAACTTAATAAGTGAATTTGGCAAAATAGTGGGATACAAAGTCAATATTCAGAAATCAATGACATATTTGTACACCTGGAATGAAATATCAGAAAGAGAAACTAGGGGAAAAAATCTCATTTAGTATAGCAACAAGAAAAATAAAGTACCTAGGAATAAATTTAACTGAGGAGGTAAAAGACCTGTACTCAGAAAACATAGAACACTGAAGAAAGAAATTAAGGAAGATACAAATAAATGGAAGCATATACTGTGTTCGTGGATTGGAAGAGACATAATTAAAATGTCCATAGTACCCAAAGCAATTATAGATTCAACACAATTCCTGTTAAAATACCAATGGCATATTTCACAGATCTATAACAAATATTTCAAAAATTTATGTGGAACCAAAAAAAGACACTGAATAGCCTCAGCAATCATGAGAAAAAGAGCAAAGTGGGAGGGATCACAATACCTGATATCAAACTATACTACAAAGTCACTGTCATCAAAACAGTCTGGCACTAGATTGTTTTATAACAGTCTAGTAAGACTTTAAGAATAGACACATAGATCAATGGAACAGAATAGAGAGCCCAGAAATAAACCCATGATTCTATGGTTAATTAATATTTGACAAAGGGAGCATGAGCATACAATGGAGTAAAAATAGCCTCTTGAATAAATGGTGTTGGTAGAAGTGGACTGGTACATGCAAAAAAATTAAAGTAGACTGCCAACTTTCACTGTACACCAGGATAAAGTAAAAATGGATTAAAGACTTAAATATAAGTCATGACACCATAAAAGTCCTAGAGGAAAACATTGGCAGCAAGATTTTAGATATCCTATGTAGCAATATTTTTGCCAATATATTTCTTAGGGCAAGAGAAATAAAAGAAAAAATAAACAATAGGACTACATCAAATTAAAAAGCTTCTGCACAGCTAAGAAACAGTTATCAAAATGAAAAGGGAACTAACCCTATGGGAGAACATATTTGCCAGTGATAACTCAGACAAGGGTTTGATCTCCAAATTAAGAACTCATACAACTCAACACCAGGAACACAAACAATCCAATTAAAAACCTGGCAAAGGACCTGAATAGACACTTCCCCAAGGATGATATACATATGACCCATACACATCTGAAAAAATTTTCAGCATCATTAGCCATCAGAGAGATGCAAATGAAAACCACAGTAAGGTATCACCTCATGTGGGTCAGAATGACCATCATTAATAAATCAACAAACAAGTGCTGGTGAAGATGTGGAGAAAAGGGAACGTTAGTGCACTGTTGGTGGGAGTGCTGACAGGTACAGCCACTATGGAAAACAGTGTGGAATTTCCTCAGAAAACTAACAATGGAACTGCCTTTTGACCCAGCAATTGCACTGCTGGGAATATACCCTAAGAATCCCAAGTCACCAGTTCAAAAGAATTTATTCACCCCTATGTTCATAGCAGCGCGATTTACTATAGCCAAGTGCTGAAAACAGTCTTAAGTTCCCATCAGTAAATGAGTGGATCGAAAAACTGTGGTACATTTATATAATGGAATACTTTGCAGCAGAAAGAAAGATGGAACTCCCCCCTTTTGTGACAGCATGGGTGGAACTGGAGAATATTATGCTAAGTGAAATAAGCCAGTGGGTGAAAGACAAATACCATATGATCTCACCAGTAAAAGGAATCTGATGAACAGAATAACAAGCAAAATGGAGCCAGAGGCATTGAAACATGGAACAGACTGACAGTGACTAGAGGGAAGGAAGGAGGGGAATAATGGTGGAATGAAGGGGAAAGTACTAGTCAAAGAGCATGTATAACCTTGGGACATGATGGACAACAATGTGGAGATTGACTGTGGGAGTGGGGTGGGGGATGGGCTGGGCAGAAAAGGGCAAAGGGGGAAAAATTAGGACAACTGTAATAGAATAACAATAAAAAATTAAAGAGAAAACCTGTCTCTCTCCTTCATCCTCCTTCCCTCTGCCCACCTGCTCTTCCCCTCTCCCCCCACCTTCAATTATTGAAACTCAGAATCTATGGGAAGAATTTTTGTGTAGAGAATGGGTGACCGTGGTGACTTTTTTTTTTTTTTTTTGCCTTAGGAGAACAATCCTAGTAGAAAAATAATACCTCTCTGACTCTAGTAAAAAATAAAGTGACAGAGAGCATTTGAGATTTGCTTCCTGGCATATATTGTCAATTTGACTCAAGTAGATTCTTTTGAGACAGTGCTACTACTACTTGTAGTAGTGGAATTTTTTGTTTTTGGGGGTTTTTTAGTTTTTTTCTTTCTCCTCCCTAAACATAGATGAGTCTCGTTATATTACTTAACTCTCTTTGATTTAGAATGTATAAAAATGTCAGTATTTTAGAAAATTTAAACTTGAGAAAAATGAAAATATCAAATTCTACAAAAAATACTTTTTTCTTCCTATAATTTTACTGCAGTTAACACTTTTGAAAAATAAATGTATGTGGCAATCCAGAAAGATGTGAAGATACGGTTCAGTACAATGTCAAAGTTCTGTTTGATGAAGGTTAATAATTCATAGCCTTGAGTTGAAATGGGACAGTTATTTTTTGTGTGTTTCTTTTTCAAAATACAAAAGTATTTTCGGCTTTGGCAGAGATGAATTTAAGAAGGTATGGTTCAAGTGGAATAGCAGTGCATTTTTATTAAGGATGTGAATGTTGCTGATTTAAATTTTGGGTGAGCCATTATTTGCGTGGCCTAACAGTTTGGCATTGCAACCATGTTTGTTTTCTTTTACGTTCTATTATTTTAATTGGATTTTGCCTTTTAGCAGATTTGGGGGCTGAGATATGAGGATGAGGAAATGGAAAGGGTCTTTTAAACTGAAGTAAATGTATTTTACTTTTTTAGTGTGATGAACGGGAATGTTTGAAACATTAATTTATATGTCTTTGTGCCTTTTTTTGTTGTTATGGTAAAGAGAAATGTTTACAACTTTAATTTATATATCTTTGTACTATTCATTATGGTAGCCACTAGCCATAGGTGGCAAATGAGCACCTGAAATTTGACTGATCTTAATTGTGGTTTGCACTAAGAGTAAAATAATACACCAGATTTTGAAGAGTTGATTTAAAATAAAGACTCTCATTAATTAAAAAATTTTCATTGTGTTAAAATGACATTTTGATTATATTTGATAAGATATTAACATTAATTGGACCTGTTTCTTTTTAACTTAAATGCAGCTACTAGAACATTTAAAATTATGTAAGAGGTTTGCTTTATATTTCTGTTGGGCAATACTGATCTAGGTAATCTTTAATCTTAATGTTTATAATTTTACCACCACAATATTGGTACCTCAGCTTTCCTGAGGATATACTCTATTACATAGCTATGAACATAAGGAAGTAAAAAACAGATATTTTCAGGTTTCTGTGTTAAAAATTCATGTATTTTTAATCATAGGAGAGGCCTTTAGACCTTCATTCGAACACTTTATTTTTCTTTTCCTTGAGGATTTTAAAAAATTTTTATCAGTTGTCTGATTTCCTGAGGAATTTGATGATATGACTAACAAAAATTCATTTTACTACTCTCTCTGTTGCAACTAGCTTAGGTTTAGATAATCTTTTTTTATATTAGTAAGTACAAGCAGTTACGTCTGCCTGGAATTGTCTTTCTGGAATGTCTGTATAAAGTTATCTCCAAAGCATCAGTTTCTGATCAGAGTATTTGGAAGAGGGGGCTATAAGATGCATTTTTTCACCTTCTCTAAGATCTCATCGTAAACAAAACCGAAGGAAAAACCATAGTGCTTTCAGAACTGAGAGGTCGCTGTCACTTAGGTACCTCTCTTTGTTGTCGCCGAATTGTTTCCATTGTTAGTTCCTTGAGCTTTTTCTTAATTCTCCTTACTTTGTTTCTGTCACTCTGAGACACAACTTTGTTCTTGCTGATGTCGATGTGAAAGACCGTGACTCCTTTCTGAGTCAGGCATGCATTTTGATGCTACTGATTTGCCTTTCTTTGAGCTAGCAAGTTACTGCCTTTCTCCCAACACATTCATATCCTATTATCTTTGGTGTAATATTATAAGGGATGTTTGAACCCCATGTTTGAAAAGTTGCTCCCTCTGCAGTTAAGTGCCAGTATTTAGCTTTCCAAGTGTTTTTCTCATATAACAGTTTTCTTCCTTAGCTTTCTTAGATCCTTCCTTAGCTCTTTAATTATCTTAGCAGTTTACACATTACCAAATGGGATGTTAGCCTGTTACTGTTTATGTACTCTCTTAGTTTTGGTACAGTAGGGTATTTAGGAAGTTTACTATCAGGTCTTCATAAATAATTGTCAAGTTTTTATTTGTAGGCTTCATCTCTCTTCTGAGCTTCAGACTCTTTTCATCTCCTTCTTATCTACATGGTTGTCCCCCCAAGCACTTAAAACTCCAGATACTCAAAAGAGAACTCATTCTTTTTCCTCTTCCTCTATATTTTTCAATCATAGTATTGTGGAAAGGGAGGCTTTTTCTCTGATGTTTATCAAATACATGTTGCCACAAGCTACTCTTTTTTTACCTCATATGCCCATCGTGAAGTGCATACTCTGCCATTTTCCTTATGTAGGGCGTCTTCTTGGAGAGGAGAAGGTTCAGTTCCCAGTAGCAAAGATATGGTGTAAAGGTAATCTGTCTAAGGTAAGACCCAAACTACTGTGTGTGGTGACATATTACCTTGTCATCAGTTTAGTCTTTAGTCCTATCCATCAGGGAACTGGAAATGCCTTGTCTCTGCCAAGTCTTCTAAGCTTTTGGAAGCAGCCAGTCCTGGACTTTATCCTTGATACTATTTGAAGTCCACCCAATAATTGACTTTAGCACTCCCATCTCACATAATGTGGGGCTGTACCCATTTTGAATGTTACCCTTATAACCGGAACTACTGTAACAGAAACTTGGCGTTGCTTAGTTAGGAGACTGAGGATTATGTATTCTGTAGTTAATAGACCAGAGTCCGATGTCTTAGTCTGGCAGTATTCTGAGAGGGTGAATAAATTTAGATTTATGAATTATTTGTAATAGTGGCAGATAAGAAATGGCCAGGAGGCCACACAAACTTACGGGAATGCCTTTGATTTAATCCTGCAATATTCCTACTGGGTCAGTATTTTTTACTTTAATTGAATAAATTTCTTTTTGTATTAGTCATAAGGAAATTATGATGGGGCAGGAAGATAGGTTTATTGTAATAAATCCATAAAAGTCAGTGAATGCACATGCTCTGGGAAGAGGAAAATAAGTAAGCTTGAATAGACTTCTTAATAGCCTATGATAATAATGCATTACCATTTTCCCAGTTGCCAGGCTCTGATTTTTGGAAACTTGATTTTTTTCAGGCAGTGCGCACCCTCCACTACAATGTCAGAATATTTTAATTGTCTTGAAACTAGGTGACAGTCTCTTTAGGAGTCTTCCGGAGTTGTTTCATTACAGCTTTTAGCAATAAGGAATAAAAATACATGATTCTAACTACACATTTATATTTGTAGAATTATAAATACAGGTATATTTATTCATATTCTTAATGAATATGTGAATTCTTTTCTGGCATGCCATGCCCAAGTAGTTCAGTGGGGAGATACTTGTATCAATTCAAAAATTAACATTTACTGGAAAATGTTCTAACTCTTTCAGACAGGACTTCATTATATCTACATAACTGAAAAAAATTCGCAAGTTTTTCTTTAGGAAATTCTAAAATTTGCTAGAATGACCAACAGATTTTAAAAGAAAGGAATGTTTATACCATTCTTCTTTACAAAATTTATACACTTACTATATTTAAAAAAAACAAAGAGTTCTTTACAAAATAGTAGTCCTGGTTTTAAAAATGTTTTTAAAGACTTACAGTAAAAAAAGCAGTAGTTTCCCACCTAATTCTCACTACCCTTAGTGTCATTAGCCAGATAAATATTTATTATAAATTTTTATTAATTTGATACATAGTTTGTAATCAGAAAAATGCACAGTTCTTAAGTGTACAGTTTTAGTTTTGGCAAATATATATACACCTGTTTATAACCCATATGCCCATTAACCTGTAGACAGTTACTATCTTAGAGAATTCCCATCATCCAAAGTGAAGAAAATTCACTTGTGTCCTTCCTAGCAACCCCACTCCTGAAACCCCTTTTCAGATTTTTACTGCCATAGACCAGTGATTTTCAGCCTTTTACATCTCACGGCACACATGAACTAATTACTAAAATTCTGTGACACACCCAAAAATACATTTTTTGCATATCTGACAAAAAAATAATTGTAATTTGGATTCATCACACGGCTGTTGTCATTTTTTTTATTTGACAATCTAAGGGAAAAGAGGTCAGTGTCCCTGACTAAATAGTCAGGTATTGCATGTTTTAAAAATTCTTGCAGCACACTGGTTGGAAAGTGCTGTCATAGACATACTTTGCCTTTTTATTTTTAATATAATTGAGCTATAATTCATATCCCATACAGTTCTCCCATTTTAAGTGTACAATTCAGCAGTTTTTCATGTATTCACAGTTGTTCAGCCATCAGCACAAGCAATTTTAGAACGTTTTCATCACCCCTAAAAGAAACTGCGTATTAGCAGTCACTGCCATTCCCTCCTTGCTCCTTTCACTCCTACTCAGTTCTCAGAAACAACTAATCTATTTTCTGTATTCTAGATATTTCATATAATTGAACTAACATAACACGTTCCTGTGATTGTCTTCTTCCACTTAGCATAATATTTTCAAGGTTCATCTATGTTGTAGCATGTATCAGTATTTAATTTCTTTTTATGAATGAATACTATTTCATTCTATGGGTATACCAGTGTTTTTTTATCCAGTTGGTAATTGATAGACATTTAGGTAGTTTCTGCTTTTTGGCTATTATGAATAATGCTGCCATGAACATTTGCTGTATAAATTTTGTGTGGACATAGATTTTAATTTCTCTTGGATATATACTCAGGAATGAAATTGCTGGTTCATATGGTAATTCTGTGTTTAACCATTTGAGAAATTGCCAGGCTGTTTTCTGAAGTGGTTTTACCATTTTACATGACCATCAGCGGTGCCTGGGGGTTCCTTTGTCTCCATATCTTCACGAGCACTTGTTATTATTTGTCTTTGATTATAGCCATCCTAGTGGTTGTGAAGTAGTGGCTCACTATAGTTTTGATTTGCATTGTCCTAATGACTAATGATGTTGAGCATCTTTTTATGTGCTTATTGCCACTTGTATATCTTCTTTGGAAAAGTGTCTGTTTTGATTCTTTACCCATTTTTAAATTGGGTTGTCTTTTTATTATTGAAGTGTAAGAGTTCTTTATACATTCTAGATACAAGTCGTACGTGTTGTAAGACTTAACGGGTTTGGTCCCTGGTTGGCATGCGTTCAAGAGGCAACCACTGGATGTTTCTCTCACATCAGTGTTTCTTTCCCTCTCTTTCTCCCTTCCTTCCCCCACTCTAAAAATAAATAAGTAAAATATATTTTTTAAAAAGTTCTTCAATTATCCTGGGTAACAATCTTGTCTCATATATATGTGTATGTGAGGATGCCCCAATCAACTGAGCTGTTTAGTCAGGGCTGAAGGCCAATTTATTTTTTAAACAATTTTTTTCTTTTTTGGTTAGTATTTCCTTTTGTCCTATTAACAAATTTTGTCTACTCAAAATATGAACTTTTTTTTGGCTTTTTTCAAGGATTTTTATAGTTTTCATTTTTATATACAGTCATATTATCCATTTTGAGTCATTTTTGTATGTCATGTAGTTAAGGCAGGGAGAATATCTTTAAATAACATGTCAGAATATTTCATTTGTAAATATTTCTCACAGTTTTGTTTATGTTTATATGTTATTTCAATTTCCTATGAAGGTGAATTGCTTAACCCTTTTCTCTAACCACCAGTGAATTTCACTTGGCATTTCTTGTTTATTCCGAAAGTTGCAGTTTGGCAATCTTGAGACCTTTCTGACTCCCTAAAAGCCTCCTGTTTAGATACTTTTACATTTATACGCCCATTGTATCTCAAACTTAGGTTTAGCTTAGGAAATATCATATTCTTTTAAATTAAATGTCCGTATTGATGGTATTGATACAGTTTAATTATTTGACATATAGCAAGTATTCACTGAATAATTAAGTGAAACGAAGACCTTACGTTCAGGTTGTTTTAGTAAAGTTTATTTCTCTATTCCATTTGGAATGTTTAGGGTTTAAAATCTTATATAAAATTACTTCTATTTAAATTATTGTTGCCATGAAAATGTATGAAAGTATCCCAGGAACAGGGATAGTAGTTGTTTAATTTATATTATTGTTATCGAATATGACATATCTTGAATTTGGAGGTTTTTTAAATGTGGGTGTTTTCATTTTATTTCAATTCGGTCTATATTTTATGTACTTTACACTGAGCTAAATGCTTTTAGGGATATAAAGATGAGTAAGATATAAGTCTGTCTTACAAAGGACATTTCGTTCTGTAATCTGCTAAATAGTGTTTGACCCAAATACTTCTTTTTTCTGTTTTAGTTTTTAATACATCATAAATTAGTATAGTGTTTCTTGTACCCTAAGCACATCTCTTTCTGGAGGACTTACTGGAAGTGAGTAGCCACCATGATCAGTACACAAATAGATATTTTAGGACCCTTATTTTGAATGACATACGATTTACATCTTTATAATGATAGAGCCACATTTTCCAATCCTTTTTTATAGTCTGTGTATATGTGAAAGAAATAATGGATTTAATGTTGTGGTGAGTGTGGAATGGTTCTCTAAAATTATCTTACCCCATCTTCCTACAGATGAGGAAGAGACCTAAAACGTTGCAAAATCAAAGGCCAGCAGGAGGGGTCTCAGTTTAACAGTGCAAGCCCACTGATAAATTATAGCCGTTAGTGGGAGTGAGTGTTTGGGAGATGGAGTGGATTAAAGCTCCTACTCACTATTCCCTGCTGTTTCTGTGCAAGAATATGGACCTGGCTTCACCCTATCTTATTTTTCAAGAGAATCCAGAATTATAAATAAATACAAATATATGTTTACATAAAGAAATAAATGAAGTCTTCCAATTTTAGTATTAGTATTGATCAGTTTTTTTATACAAACACTACATGGACCAAATAAAACACTTTTTGTTTTAGGCAGACTAGTAACGCATAAGTGAGGCAAAATAAAGAGAGGGGATTTGGTTAATTTGTATGGCTTTTCCTTATTTTTTTTTTAGCACATTGTAAGCATAATAGGATTAGTTCTTCAATAGAATTTGTTATAACTCTTGCAAGTACAGTTTCTTTTTTTCCTGAAGCCCTCCCAACCATTTTTCTCACCAGATTTCTCCCAATTTGAATTTTCAGTGGAGATAAAGGGAAACTATGATGGGACTAATGGGATTAAAATATTTAACCTAATTTACTATTTCAGATTTTGAAATTACTATGCTTAGATGAAAAATACAGCAGTAGTTTTATAGATACCAACTCAATATTATTGAAATTATGCATATTTTAAAACTCTGGCTAAATTGCTGTAGTGAAGCTCTAAATATTGTCATTACTTCATTTAATATAACTGTGAGATTAGATCTTGAGCAATTTTTAATTATGTTTTAGATTGTTAGAGACGGATAGTAAGTCTTTAAAATCTGTAAATGGGTCAAGAAGAAACAGTGGCTCCTCCCTTGTATCAAGTTCATCAGCCTCCAGCAACCTTAGCCACCTTGAAGAAGATTCTTGGATACTTTGGGGAAGAATTGTTAATGAGTGGGAAGATGTACGCAAAAAGAAGGAAAAGCAAGTTAAGGTATTCATATTCTTTGTTGAAGTTCTTCCTCTTATCCCAAAGGGTATCTATCAGGTATGGAGTGACAGAGGATTAAAAATCAGATTCAGGTACTTTCCAACTATTATAATAAAGAAGTGTCCTTTATATGTTTTCATTTATGTGTGTCCATAGAAGTTTTGATTTGTAGATATCAGTTGTTATAGAGGTCTCCTAATTGTAGAAATATATAGGTAAAAGTTATTTTAGAAATTAAATTCTATCTTATAGATTCAGAAATGAAGTTGGACATCCTACGTCCTTGAATTATCAGTATTTTACTTTTTTTCCTTTTTTTGGCTGATAACAGCCCTTTGTAAGATGATGATTACTGTGCTATCAGAGCTCTGCATATTATTAAGTCCTTAGTACCTTTAGAGGTCATACTTTGAGGGAGATTTCAAGAATTTATCTGTAACATTGTAACCCTTCCTCCCTGACCAGAACAGGATACATCAAGGGCCAAATCTTAGCCTTGGTTAAAAGGTTCCCTAGATTTATGTAAGTAGCGTTGTGAAGTATAAATTTGATAAAGTCTTCCACTCAACTCCAACCCCCAATAAGTTGTCTTCGGCTTTCAAGGTAGGAAACTTAACTCATTTTTTCAATTTTACTTTTATTTTTAGGAACTTGTTCGTAAAGGGATACCCCACCATTTTAGAGCAATAGTTTGGCAACTTTTATGCAATGCACAAAGCATGCCAATTAAGGATCAGTATTCAGAACTCCTGAAAATGACTTCACCCTGTGAAAAACTGATCCGAAGGGACATCGCTAGAACTTATCCCGAGCACAATTTTTTTAAGGAAAAAGATAGCTTTGGACAGGAGGTTTTATTTAATGTAATGAAGGTAAGTTTTATTTATTTACTTTTTGAAATGAAATGAATTCTCAGAAGGTTGAAATTATATAATTTCCACAATGAAGCATGAACTCACAGTTCAATAATAAGTTGCTTTGGTGATAAATTTGGCTTTAGCAAAATTTTTGCTTTAATTCTGATCCTATATTACTGTCTAGTTTAGAGAACTTATTAGGAGATTTATTACATTGCTTGGTATTAGTTGGCCAAAATCAAATAACCTAGTAATCACTATACATTGAAAGATCCTCTATGAAAATGAATATTTCACCTTCTGTAAGTTTCACAATCTGGGAGCAGATTTTTCTCCTTGCTATGGTGAGTGTCGTTAAGAGCTCTTAGCCCTTGAAAGTGCGTACCACCATAATTTTTCCTTCAACATTGCCTTTTCCCTTTCCATGGTTTCTTTCCCTTCTAGTTACCGCTGTGAAATAATTGATTTCTTGTTAAATCATTTCAGTTTTGCCGGTGCTTTCTTTATATTAATCTACTCTGGTTTTATCTTTATCAAATATACATTTTAAATGATTTTTAAGCTCTGTTACTTTCCCAAGTACAAATTTAATTAATTAATTAATTAATTAATTAATTTTTGTCCTTAAGAGCTGTTAGTTTCTAATTGGGAAATTGTCAAAAGAAAATTTTATGTAATCTTTTGCTTTTTAAATGTTTATAGGATAACTACAGCAGGCAAGAACTTTTCTAAAAAATACATGGTCTTTAATTTGTTTCACTATCTTTAGGTTTTTAGAGAAGGAAAGTATAATATGTCATGTTAAAGCATTTTGAGAAATATTTTTTTACTTTTTAGGCATATTCTTTGGTGGATCGTGAGGTTGGTTACTGCCAAGGAAGTGCTTTTATAGTTGGATTGTTACTTATGCAGGTAAGTTAGTACAAGTGTTAAATGTTCAGTTAAGTTCTTCATTAAAGTTGGATTGGAAAATTTAAAAAGCATCCTTGTTTTTATTAAATATAAGTTGATAGTGGGTATTTTTCTCTAGGCATAATTAGGAATATTTAGTTTGCACTTTCAAAGATTACTAAAAGAGTTGACAATAACATGCAATTATATCCTGCCACAAAATGAAATTTCAACTTTTTGGTATTTACATTTGTACTACAGTAATGTACTGAAGCCTGTATCTACTTTTAAATCTTAACGTACATGTCAGTATTTAAGGAGGAGTAATCTTTTTGTCAACCACAGAGGACATGATTAAAGGGTTGGTATGAAACCTTATGTTGTACCATGTCTTTGGAAATTGTACCAGAATTTGATTTGTCGTGTAGCCAAGGGCTTGTTATAGGCTCTAAAATCTGGTACTCAGTCACTGCAGGGTTATAATATATATTTCCATTGTCAGTAACTTATTTTGGAATGAGTTTGTTTGGGATGTTTTCAGAAGTCAGTCAGCTTTGAAGGGAAATGTCATAGAATATAACTCTTCAGTTTTGTTAAAAAAATATTTTTAAAAAGTCCATCATACTCTATATTTAATCTCAGATTAAAATATGGTCTGAAAAGAAACCTTGGAAATAATTTGATTTGCATTAATGTAGACTTTTTCATCTGAGTTCTTCACTGAGTTCTATGAACTTGGGCTAGATTATTTAACCTCTCTGTCCTTTTTTGGGTAATATTGTCTACTTTCAGATTGTGAGGGCTATATGAGATAATATATGTAAAAGCCTTGCATGGTGTTTGGCACATAGTAGACAGGCAATAAAGGTTTAGTGACTTCCCAAGATCACATATCATGGTAGATAAAAGCAGAGTAGGAATCAGAAACTGTTTCTTGAAGCTTTGCTTCAAGTAGTCAACAGTTCTACCTGAGTGTTAAAGCTCTGTGAGTATTAGGAATGTACACATCTTTTCTGAGTGTCAAAAACCTGATGTTAGAGACACTGGTTTATAATACAAATGACTGATTTTTACTTTGTTTTATCATAGAAGAACTGCTCCCAGAAGTTGTTTTTGCAGGATACTTGTCTGTTTTTAACATTAGGTTATAACTAATGATTTAAAATAAAAACAAAGAAACTAGAAATGTTAAAGTTAGGAGTATAGCTGTTTACAAAATTGTGATTTTCCTAATTTGTAATTGGTTAGTATTGGTGGGCCTTTCACTATTGAACTCAGACATCCATATTATCAATCCAGGAATTTTTGTCACCATTCTACTCATTTTACTTTCATATTAGCTCCAAAATAACATTTCTGTTGAGCATCTCAAGAGCAGTTTTTCTCTCCTTGAGCTATGAATCTTACAACAGCTGACCTAACTCTCTAGGAAAGCTAAGAGGGCTATCACACTTTTTCTTGGAGACACTGCAGGCAGTGCTGGTAGTGATATTCACTTTTATTCAGTAATTGATTTACTGTTGTTGTCAGTGGCAGCTAATACACTACGTGCCATAACAATAATTTAACAGCCCAGGACCGCACGGCTTGAAAGTGTAATTTAACCAGCTTTAAAAATCCCTCTCTTTTTTCTAAAGCTTCTTCTCTTATGCCCTATGCTATATTGCCTCCTACAACTAGCTTAGAAACGGTTTTGCAACATTAGCTTATTCAGTACTTGTTGTATTAAAATAGTTAAAGGTTCTGGTTATATGAGGTTTTTCCAGAAAAAGTCCAGCCATTTTTAATATAAGCACATGGTTTGTACCACACTGATGTAACCCGGCAGCCAAGGAGAGTGGACTGGAATGTGCCTGCGTGAACAATGATGACTTCACTGTGCTAGTCAATGGGGGTAGTAGACATCATTGAGTGAGCATGTGTATGGTGTTGCCATTGCATTCAAAGTGACTAAGTGAGTAGAGCAACGAATCTGCAATCAAAGCTTGTGTTAAGCTTGAACATTCGTCCATGCAAACTATTCAGATGATTCAGAAAGCCATAGCTATGGGCAGCTGGTGATTGGCAGCTTCATCACAACAACATGCCTGCTCATTCATCATGTCTCATGCAAAGTTTTTTGGTGAAATGTCAAATTACCCAGGTGACTCAGCCCCCCGGCACCCCGTGACTTCTGGCTTTTCCCAAAACTAAAATCACCTTTGAAAGGGAAGAGATTTCAGACCATTGATGAGATTCAGGAAAATACAGTGAGGGCAGCTGATGGGAATTGGGAGAACTGTGTGAGGTCTCAAGGTGCCTACTTTGAAGGGGACTGAGGTGTCATTGTCCTGTGTATACTGTTTCTTGCATCTTGTATCTCCTTCAATAAATGTCCCTGTTTTTCATATTGCATGGCTGGTATATCTTCTGGACAGACCTTTTATATGTTTTGTGTATATCTTAGTTGTCCTATAAAATTAGGTAGCTACTGTCCCCATTAGACTTCTGCAAAAGACATGGATTCTTATTAGCTGTCACAGAGAAAGTATGCAGCAGCACAGTGTACTTTGACTCAAGGGTTCAGATTTCTTTCTGATAGAAAGAAATGACTATAAAACAATTGGGGATTGGTCTTCATGTTTATATTTTATTTGGTGTCACCCTTTTTCATGTTGTTACCATTGTTTTAATCTTATTGAGAGGGACCCAGTGATATTTTTTTTCCCTATCTCCTTTTGGTCTTTTATATAATCACTTCAAGTTATTTTTTTAATCACAATTTTTTAAACCTCCCCCAATTCCTGTATCAATGCTATTATAGAGAGGAGAGGGATGTAATGTTTGATATGTTCACAAGAGAAGAAATTCTTGTAAGACAAAAAAAGGGAGATTAATTGATTCATTCCCCCTGTAACTGGCATGAGGGATCAGGGGAGAAGTGGAAAGGGGAAGGCAGTGGTAGGAGATGGAGTTGGGGAAGTAGTAAGGGGTCACGTCATATAGGACCTTGTAAGGATTTTGGCATTTATTGAGGATACGGGGAGCCACCTGGAGAGGCTTTTTGTTTTGAACAGTGGAGTGAAATGATCCAAATGATGATTTGATGAAAGGCTCACGCTGGCAGCTCCATGTTGTATGGAAAATAGATTGTTGGGAATGAGGTACAAGAGAAACAGCGGAGTGACCAGTGAGGAAGCCCTTGCAGTTGCCCAAACAATGGACTACTACTCTTAATGGTGGTTTGGACTTGGTATTATGGTAAGAAGTGGTTGGTTCTTGAAATATTTTGAGTATAGAGCCAGCAGGATTTACTGATAGATTGGATATAGAATAAACAAGAATGGAGGAACAGTGATTCATAAGGATTTTGAGCAGAATGTGGGGCAAGAAGTGTCAGGGTAGGAAATTAGGAGTGTGGTTTGAGTTGTCTGTGGGACATCCAAGTGGAGATGTAAGTGGGCAGGTGGAAATATGAGATGGGAATTGGAGAAAAGTCCAGGCTGATAGGGAGGAGAGAGAGACTAAAGGCTATAAAAAAGAGTGCAGATGTAGGTATAATGGTATAGATTGGTGGTGTGCGAATGGGGTAATTGTCTTTTAGTTGTTTCTATTAAAAATATTGAAGTAGCAAACAAGGTCATTAGCTTAGAGATGCTTAAAGACAAGTTGGGAGGTGGTGTTAGAATCTTGAGGACAGAGAAGGAAGTTTGAAATGGTCTAAAATGAGAGTGATTGAATTAGGGAAATAAAATATACCAGACAGCATTAAAGATCCACTGAGATTCACGGTCCTGAATTAAAAGTGAGACCAGCCAGCATGGTTAAGAGTTGTTATTTTACCCAACCACTTTCTGCTGCATAAATGTAGTATAGAGTTGGATTTATCCAAAGGTGGAGTTTTGCAGTTGGAATTATAACTTAGAGGAAAAAGACAAAGTAATTGTGGATTTAAGTGAGTGAATACATGTAACAGCAAAGTGAGCACAGGAGAGAGTTGGAAACAGTGTTAAGGTAAGTGTATAAATGAAGGAGAGAACTGCAAGGCCAGATCATTGTAAATATTTTATGTATATTAATCTTCACTGCATCCCTGTGAAATAACTGCTATTATTTTACCCATTTGATAGATGGTAAAACTGGGCAGCAGAGAGGTTGAATAATTTGCTGAAGGTCATATAGTTATTAGTAGGATTTGAACCTTAGGTGGTGAGGCCATAGAACCTGAGCTAGTAACTTCCTGCCTCTATTGGAGCAAAGGAAGTCAAAGATGTGCTAGGTCAGGGAATTTTAATCCTCATGAAAATGAGTGGGTTTATGAGGATGACCCAGAGGTTTGTAGATGCTGCAAAAAAGAAGAGTAATGGTTGATGTCTGCTGGGATGTGTTTCAGAGAGAACAGGGAGTTAATGCTATGGAATTGGTAATGAGGTTCAAGAAGGGACATACACCTCTCTGTTCCCTGGCTTCTTCCAGTGATGTGAGAGAAAACACCACAGAGGAGAGCCAGGTTTTGTGCTGAACTATTCTTAGGGGAAAACCAGATTTCAGTTAGAGGAAGAAGACAAAAGAACATTTGATAAAGGGATTGAGGATATATTCAGGATAATTGGTTGATGGCAGATTATGAGTTCCAGAGAGTGCTGTGGAAATGATTTTGGGAAGGTTGGAAGTGGGGTTAGAGTAAGGGAGGAGTAGAATCACGTAGAATGAGATTCTGGGATGTTGGGTTTCTTGTAGTGACTGACTTAAATCAGTGGGGCTGAAAGGCTTAATAGGACTAATAAGGGTGGCTTCCAAGGCAGAATGATAGCTATGTGTGTTGGGAGAAAGGAAGGAAGGGAGGGAGGGAGGAAAAAAGGAGGAAAGGAAGGAAGAATAGGTTTTGCCAAGAGTTACTCTTGGATCCTGTCATGGTCATAGCAAGGCCAGGAAAAATGTGTTGTTATTAGAAGAAGTCTTCAGTTAGAAGAATACCTAGAGATCCTTTGAGGTTTTCTCTTTTGAAATACACTGGTATAATGTGAGTGAATGAGTATTAGGAAATTTTATTTTTTTGAGAAAGATGACAATAATTTATACAAATGTTATTTGCTTAAGTATTATTAATATCTGTGTAGCTCTTTACAGAGCTTTTACATTCATTATTTTATTTGATATAATTTCCTGGTTAGTTATACGTTAAATGTGAAGTTGTTACCAATTACAGATTCTTTGAAAACTTGTTTTACAAGTTCTTGTAACACTTTACACCATATGACCTCTGCTCAGAACATTCAAAAGACTTCCTTCCCATCTCTCTCATGGAAAAAGTCCAAGTCCTTACGGTGGCCTCCAGAGCGCTGTGTAATTTAACTCCCTGTTATTTCTCCTCCATAACCTAACTACCACCTGTAACATTGCTCCTAATTTAGTAGTCCTCTATTCGCTGTTCCTTGAGCATGCCAATCTAGATTCCATGTCAAGGCCTTTGTATTATTCTCCCAGAACTGTTTCCTCAGTTGTTCCCTTACTTTCTTCAGTATTTTGCTCAAATGTTATCTTATCAAGGGACTTTCCCTGACCTACCTACGTAAATAGCATTTTCCCAACATTCCATTACCCTACTTTGATTTATTTTTGTTGCACTCATCACCACCTCACATATATTGATTTCTTTTCATGTATTGTCTATTTCCACCTCCCCCACCACTAAAAAGTACGAACTCCTTAAAGGTAGAGATTTGTGTTTATTTTGTTCACTGGTATGTACCCAGAGAGAGAGAAGTATCTGGCTATAAGTGAATATTGTTGGTTGAATTAATGAATTAGGCAAGGGAGACAATTAGTTTCAGAGATTGTTAGATTTGTCTAACTTTTTATTCGCTGTGATAGAATGGGAAATTAAAACCTGATTTCTAGTCTGCTGCTCTTAACATTGTTATCACATAGCCACTCAAAACTGTTTATAGTTGGATGGGTACTTACTTTAAATATACTTTAGTTTATTTGTATATCACAGAACATTAACCTGTGTTGCTTTTTTTTCTCCTAATGTAGATGCCAGAAGAAGAAGCTTTCTGTGTATTTGTTAAATTAATGCAAGATTATAGACTTCGTGAACTTTTTAAACCAAGTATGGCAGAATTGGGCCTTTGTATGTACCAGTTTGAATGCATGATACAGGTAAAAGTGTAGTATTTAAGAAGAAGGCATATTGCCTTTATTTTTGTCATCCTGGTTTGAATGACAGCTGAGCAAATTTAATGTTAAAAGCATTATGGCAATTGAAAAAAAATTAGTGTTTTGATCACACGATCATTCGTTGGTTCATTAACACACAGTTTAGACCTACTTTCCATTTAGACACTGTCTGCAGTATCTTCATTACGACCGTCTGGAACTTGACTGCAATTTTCATATTCAAACCTTAAGCACATGTGCTAAATGTATCATAACACCATTACCTAAATGCTTGAGTTTTCTTATTATGCCCTATTATATCCTAATGTTGTTATACAGACTGTGCTCTCTTACAGGAGCCCATGACATTGTGATGTCAGTTCATTTCCTTTGAGATTGCCTCTTCTGTCTCTTTTCAATCCTCTCCTCTGCCTTTCCCTTTTTATCTCACATTAGCTGGCAATTTGTTGTTTATCCTTACCTGAGGACATGCTTGATTTTAGAGAGGGGGAAGGGAGGGAGATAAACAGCGATGTGAGAGAGAAATATCAATTGCCTGGCTCTTTAAGCTCCCCAACCAGGAGCTGAACCCACAACCTAGACATGTGTCCTGACTGGGAATCAAACCTGCAACTTTTCTGTTTACGGGAGGATGCTCCAAACAACAAACAACTGAACCGCACTGGCCAGGGCACTGCTGGTAATCCTTTTCTTTTTAAAGATTTTGTTTATTTACTTTTAGAGAGGGGGGAAGGGAGGCAGAGAAACAACAATGTGTGAGAGGCACATCTACCAGTTGCCTCTCACACGCCCCCAACTGGTCTGCAACCCAGGCTTGTGCCCTGACTGAGAATCAAACAGGCGACTTTTTGGTGCAGCAGTCAGTCCATTGAGCCACACCAGTAGGGCCGGTAATCTTTATAAAAAAATAATGTTTCATTCTTTTATGTTGCTAGGTTTTTTTTGTTTTTTTTTTTTAAAGATTTTATTTATTTATTTTTAGAGAAAGGGGAAGGGAGGGAGAAAGAGAGAGAGAGAAACATCAATGTGTGGTTGCTTCTTACATGCCCCCAACTGGGGACCTGGCCTGCAACCCAGGCATATACCATGACTGGGAATCAAACTGGCGACCCTTTGGTTCACAGGTTGGCACTCAGTCCACTGAGCCACACCAGCCAGGGCTATGTTGCAAGTTTGAGATTCAATCTGGTGCCTACATGAGGGTGAAGAAAAGAGGAATCAAAATTACGTGAAAAATACCTTTGAAATATTTTACCTTTCTGGATTTAATTTTTATATTTTACATATAAAAATAAGTTTACTATATTGTCCTATAAAATAATGGTATAAATATTCTCATTTACTTAAATGTCAATTAGATAAGCAGAATTTAAGAATATACATTAATGATTCAACTGACAGGAGAGCCATTTTTATGAGTCTCCTTTTCTTTGGCAGCCTTACCCACAGGAATTTTTAAATCTACCTTTTTCTATGTGTGGTGGAAGGAAGGGATATGCAAAATGTTCTTATGTTTTAAACACAAAGTAGGTCTTCAGATGATCCTTAAATTCTTTTTTTGAAATAGTAAGCTTATTTTTATCAACCCTTAAAGGCTCTTGGTTTATTTTCAGTTAATGTGTTATTTATGTTTTGAATTGCTAGAGTTGCTGAAGCATCTCTATTTTGGGTGAGAAGGTAGGAAGGTAAGGTGACCATTGGTAGATAGCACCCGAAAGCATTTCAGAATAACGTTTCTTTCCTTTAAACAATTTTTTTGAAATATTGTAGTTTATAGACAATACCAGATATTCATCTACCTACCAACAAGGTTATACAAATATAAAAATTCTACTTGTTGCCCTGACTGGTTTGGCTCAGTGGATTGCAAACTGAAAGGTCGTTGGTTCAGCTCCCTGTCAGGGCACATGCCTGAGTTGTGGGCCAGGTCCCCAGCTGGGGACGAACAAGAGGCAACAATCCATGTTTCTCTCCCTGTCTTTCTCCCTCCTATCTCCTCTCTCTAAAAATAAATAAATAAAATCTTTAAAAATTTTTTTACTTGCTTTAATTTTTCTTTTATTAATAAATCAAATGTTATAGTTACAGCCAGAGCCCTAACTCCACATTCTTTTCCCTTTCTTCCCTTCCCAGATAATAACCACCACTATCCTGAACATACCATTTTCCATATCTTAACTTTTCCATGTGATGCCTGATCTTATGTTTGTGTTTGGTATAGGCTAATCTAGTGTATATGCAATGATCTGGTTTAAAATAATCAATTTTACTGTGTTTTGACTAATTCTTTTCTTCTCTTTAGGAACATCTTCCAGAACTCTTTATACATTTTCAGTCTCAGAGTTTTCATACCTCAATGTATGCATCATCCTGGTTTCTGACTATCTTTCTTACAACTTTTCCACTACCAATTGCAACAAGGATATTTGATATCTTTATGTCTGAGGTAAGCTAATGGGCAGACTGAGCAAGGAATCATTGCGTTAATTAGAACAGTGCTGTGAGGAGAACAATAAAGGAGAACCATGTATCCCATGCTAAACTGCTTACATGGATGATCTCATTTAAACCCGTAACAACCCTCTCAGGTACTGTTACTTCTCCATTTGATGGAGAAGCCAAAACTTAGAGAAATGTTAAGGACCTAGCTTGTCTGTGGACACATGCATAAGTCAGTATAGTAATCAGGATTCAGATCTAGGCAGTCAAAATATGGAGCCTACACTCTTAAACCTTGGTATCACCTCCTGATTGATTTAGTGAGAATTAGTGAAAGAGAAAATTTGCCTTACAGTTAATATGTTGCAATGCACTTGGTATCCAAAGACAGAAGTAATTAATCTAATTAAGTTTCTTCTATTCTAGGAACACATTATAGGTAGCCCTTTTAACTATCATTGGCATGTAGTAGTGATCCTTTGTCTTCTGTATTTTGGATGACAAGGTAGGAAGGTAAGGATAGGCGATCAGTGGTAGATAGCACTTTAAAGTATTATCGTTACTAATTACATCTTAATCAAACACAATATTAACTGTTACTAATTACATCTTGGAAATATTAATTTGTATTACCTAGCTAAATTAGCTTAGTGTGGAGCCAGCAAAGTGTGATTTGTATACTGGTTCATAATGCCAAATCTGACCTTCCACTTGTTTTAGAAATAAAATTTTCTTGAAACACAGCCATGCCTATTTGTTGATGTGTTGTCTATGTCTGCTTTTGGGCTACAATGGCAGAGTTGAGTGTTTATGACAGTGATCATTTAGGCCCACAAAACCTAAAATACTTACTATCCAACTCTACAGAAAATGTTTGCTAAGCTCTAGTTTAGATTCCTAAATTAGTATTCTTTTGAATAATTAGTTTTTGTTGATGGAAGAGAAAGACAAATTTGGCTTTATATAATTTGTTTCCTCAGGGTTTAGAAATAGTGTTTCGAGTAGGATTAGCACTTCTCCAAATGAATCAGGCAGAACTGATGCAACTCGATATGGAAGGTATGTTACAGGTAAGTCAGCTCATGATTTCTTGAATGCCTGTAGATTTTGCTATTAATTAGTTAATAATAATTAATAGCAAAGGCACTCTGTACCTCTTATGTTTTTCTTTTGTTTCTTAGCACTTTCAGAAGGTCATCCCACATCAGTTCGATGGAGGTCCAGACAAATTAATCCAGGCAGCTTACCAAGTCAAGTATAACTCAAAAAAAATGAAAAAGTAAGTATTTTATATTTTGGTTTTTAGTTATAGGGATTTGCTGAGGCATCTAAGAAATTAAATAGAAGTGGCAAAACATTCTACCGGTAAGTGCAATTTTCCTCCTCAGTTTATACAACAGTAGTGTTTTATTTGGTGGCAGTGGTTTTACAGTAACAAATTTAATGTTGGAGTTTTATACTGCTCTTAATAGTGCATGGGGCCATGTGGATTACCTGTAGAACTACCCTCTTCTTGCACACATCCCTCTCCCTCCCTCTCAGTCGCACCCTTCCTTCCTGTCCCCCTCTTCTTTCTCTAGGTGTTACCTTCCTTTTCCCCTCTCTTAAGCTCCAAGAGCCCTTCTTTTGCTTCTGTAACTTGTTTCCTGAGCCTACACAGCCCAGCTGGCTCACTTCTGCTACCTCTGCAACTTTCTATATAAACTTCCTCTTAAAACTTGAAACCAACAAAAACTCCCCCTTCTCATTTCACATGGATTAGAATTAGAAACCTGGTAAGTATGTTTATGTGAGTATGCTGTCATTTTAAAAAACCACTTTTATGGTGTGGTCCAATTCACAGATATTCTTTTCCTCTCAGTTGACCCCAGAGTGTCACTTAATAAAGGACCTCCAACCTCCCTACCCCTATCCATGGACACCCCTTGATTTACTGCTTGTGGTCCATCTCCTGTCTCCTATCCCCACCCCCACCCTGAGCTCTGCCTCCTTTCTCCTCCTACTCCCATCCCTGGTCTGTCTTTCACAAAACTGGTCCCTGGTGCCAAAACGATTGGGGATCTCTGAGTTAAATTCAAGATTCACACAACCAGGAAGAAAGGCATGAAGTATGAATTATGAATTTATATTTTTATTTATTGTATATTACTTTCTAGTGAAACTTTTCTTGGTATATATTTCATAAAAGTTCAAGATAAGCAGTCTTGGCTCATAAATATTAATTTTTGAGATATGGTAAAGGTGTTAATTAAGAATGACAGCTGTTATTTTTCTTGCTTTTAGTACTTAAACAAATCTTAGCCTGAAGTCATAGTAGCATTCCTTACACTAGTTTCTGTGGTTACAAAATGCTTTAAAATGATAGCAGTACTGTATGAGACAGTTCTCAGCATCTTTGCTGCTGCAACATGAAATTACATTAACACATAGGATATACTCCTATAGATCTTCCTACTCCAGAAAGTGTATTAGAATGTGAGTTGGGAATTATGTTATTAAAATTAGTTGCAAAAGCAAGTCAGTTTATGAGCTTCACTGGTGAATTCTACCACACATTTAAAGAACTGCTATCAGTTCTCAAAGTTTTACAGAAAGTGGAAGAGGAGGGAGTACTTCCTAACTCATTCTATGAGGCCAGCCAGCATTACCCTGATACGAAAGCCAGATAAAGACAGTACAAGAAAACTAAAAGATCGGTATGCCTTATAAACACTGATGCAAAAATACTCAACAAAATACTAGCAAACCAAAATCAGCAGTATATTAAAAGGCTTATCCACCACAAACAAATAGGATTTATTCCATTCCTGGAATGCAAGGATAATTCAACATATGAAAATTGATCGGTGTAATACACCACATTAACTTTGTGAAGGAGCGAAAAACCACATGATCAATCTCAAATGATGCAGAACAAGTACTTGAAAAAATTCAGTACCCTTTAATAATTAAAAAAAAAAGACATTAAACAAACTAGGATTATAATGCAGCTACCTCAATCTAATAAAATCCATATATGGAAAAAACCACAGCTAATATCACTGAGAGTAAAAGACTGAGAGTTTTTCCTCTAAGATCAGGAACAAGGCAAGGACCCTCCCTTTTGCCACTTCTGTTCAAAATAGTATTGGAAGTTCTAGCCAGGTCAGTTAGGCAAGGAAAAGAGATAAAGGCATCCAAATTGAAAAGTAAAATTAAGTCTTTTGATAAACAACATGATCTTGTAGGTGGAAAAACCTAAACATTGTACCATAAAACCACCCCCAAAACTGTTAGATCTAATAAATGAATTTAGCAAATTAGCAGGACACAAAGTCAACACACAAATATGAATTGAATTTCTGTACACTAACAATGAACAATCCAGAAAGGATATTTCATTTATAATAGTATCAAAAAGAATAAAATGGTTAGGAGTTAACTTAATTAAGGAGGTGAAATACTTGTATAATGAAAACTGTAAAGCATTTCTGAAAGAAATCAAAGACCTAAGTAAATGGAAAGACATTCTTTGTTCATAGATTGGAAGACTTAATATTGTTAAGGTGTCAATACTACCCAAAGTGAACTACAGAGTCAGTGAAACCCCTATCAAAACCCCAATAACGCTTTTTGCTAACATTGGAAACTCCATCCTAAAATTCATATAGAATGTCAAAGAACCCCAAATAGCCAAATGTGGAAAAGAACACCATTCCAGACAAGCAAAAGCTAGAGGAATTTATCACAACCAAACCAGTATTACAAGAAATGATAAAGGCACTCCTTTAAGAAGAAGAAAGAAAAGATCTAAAATGTGATAATGAATGGCAATAACACATAGTTATTATCTATCAACAGTTCTTTTAAATGTAAATGTATTAAATGCCACAATCAAAAGACATAGGGTGGCTGAATGGATAAGAAAACAAGACCCTTACATATGCTGTCTACAAGAGACTCACTTCAGATTAAAGGCACAGACACATTGTAAGTAAAGGGATGGAAAAAGATATTTCATGAAAATGGAAACAAACAAACAAAAACTGGGTTAACAATACCTATACCAGACTAAATAGATTTTAAAACAAAGGCAGAGACAAAGAAGGACCTAGCAATTCTACTTCTGGGTATTTATCTGAGGAAATCCAGGACACTGGGTTTAGGAGATATGTTAGTCCATATGTTATTGCAGTGTTGTTTGCAGTAGCCAAGATATGGAGGCAGCCTTGGAGTCCATTGATGGATGAAAGGATGGAGAAGAGGTGATGCATATATACAATGGACTATTACTCAGCCATAGAGAAGAATGAAATCCTGCCATCTGTGATGGCATGGATGGACTTAGGAAGGGTATTGTGGTGAGTGAAGTCAGACAGAAAAAGAGAAATACAGCGTGATTTCTCTCAAATGTGGAATCTGAAAGACAGGATGGGCATACAGACAGAACGGAGGTGAACTCATAGATGCAGAGAACATTTCGATAGTTGCCAGGTGAGAGGGGTTGGGAGGATGAGTGAAAATGGGGAAGGAATTAGAAGGTATAAATTAGTAGCTACAGAATACTCATGTAGAATGTAGAGTAGGGCATAGGGAATATAGTCAGTAATGTTATGATAACTATGTATGGTGTCAAATGGGCACTAGATTTATAAGGGTGATCACCTCATAAGTTATATAAATGTCTAATATGCCGTATACCCAAAACTAATATAATATATGTCAACTGTAATTGGAAAAAAAAAAGTTACTTAAAAAAAGAACATCAAAGCTGGAGGACTCATACTTATTTCAAAACTTACTGCAAAACTGCAGTAATCAAAACATTGTGGTACTAGAATAAATATAGACACATAGACAAATGGAATAGAACAGACATCCTAGAAATAAGCCCTCATATATATGGTCATACATATATTCACATGCAAAAGAATGAAGTTGGATCCTTACCTAACACCATGTGGAAAATTTAAGTCAAAATGGATCAAAGATGTAAATGTAGGAATTTGAACTATAAAATTCTTCGCTGAAAATATGGGGCAAAGCCTTCATTATGTTCAATTTGGCAGTGATTTCTTGGGTGTGACATCGAAGGCACAGGCAACAAAAGAATAAATAGGCAAATTTGGCTTAATGAATTTTTAAAATTTTGTGCAACCTAAGACACTTTTAAGAATAAAATGGCAACCCAGAGAATGGAAAAATATTTATAAATCATATTATCTGATAAGGGATTAATATTTAGAATATATACAGAACTCCTAAAACTCAACAATGACTAAAAACAATGGATTTAAAAAATGGGCAAAGGACTTGAATAGACATTTCTCCAAAGAAGATATACAGATGACCAATGAAATAAGCACATAGAAAGATGTTCAACATCACTGATCATGGTGGAAATGTAAATTAAAACTACAGTGAGATAAAACCCCACACCCATTATGATGGCTTCTGTCACAAAAACAGGAAATAACAAGTGTTGCTGAGGATGTGGAAAAATACAAACCCTTGTGCACTATTGCTGGGAATGAAATATAGTAAAGTTTCTGTGGAAAACATTATGGCGATTCCTCAAAAAATTAACAGTAGAATTACCATATAATCCAGTGATTCCACTTCTGAGTATATTCTACAAAAAGTGAAATAAAGTTTTGAAAAGATACTTGTACACCCATATTCATAGCAGCAGCATTTATATTAGCTAAAACATAGAAGCAGCTGAAGTGTCCATTGCTGGATAGGCAAAATGTGTATAAATACAATGAAATTCATTGTATTTCCAACAAATACAAGACAATTCAGCCTTAAAAAGGAAGGAAATTCTGACATAGGTATATGGATGAACCTTTTGGACATTATGTTAAAAGTGATATGCCAGTCACAATAGGACGAATAGTATGATTCCACTTATATGAGAAACTTAATGTTCTTATAATCATAGAGACAATATAATATGGTTATTGTCAGAGTCTAAGGAAAGGGGAGAATGGGGTGTTATTGTATCATGGGTAGAGGTTCAGTTTTGTAAGATGAAAAGTGGTATGGACATGCTGGTGGTGATGGCCGCACAATATTATGAATGTATTTCATACCATTGAACTGTATATTCAGAAGTAGTTAAGATGATAAATTCTATGTTTTATATATTTTATCCCAATAAAAAATTACTGTGAACTAAATGAGATTTTATATATATAATGAATAATAGGTTATTATTTTTGAGGGAGAATCTAAGTATTTGGGTCCTGGTCTTGTTACTATATGGAATCATTAAACTTGATATTAACATTTTTAGTTAATAGCAAGATATAAAAATACCTTGTTGGTATACTAATTTTTGTGTGTCCTATAAATTTTTAAAAGATAATTTTACACTTACAGTAGGTAGAGTTACAGACATAGTATATCTCATTTGTTTGTCATTTCTTGTTTTCCTACAGTTGGTGACAGTGCTTCAGCCTTTTCTGGTCTTTCATGACCTTGGTACTTCTGAAGCAAGCTGATTAGTTATTTTGTAGAATGTCCTTAAATTTGGGTTGGTTTGATGATTTCTCTTGATTGCATTGAGGATATGCATTACTGGAAAGGATACTACTGAAGCGAGGTGCCCTTTTCAGCAGTACATCGTATGTTAATATGATTACTAGTAATGTTGGCCTTGGTCAGTTGGCTCAGATGTTGTCTACTAGGATTCTGTACCGTAAATTTACTATTTTTCCCTTTGTAATTGCTAATATTTGGGGAGAGATACTTTGACACTATGCTTAGACTTTTATTCCCTAATTTTAGAATCCATTGATTTTTCTTGCCCATGACAGTTACTATTGTCAAGTTCTAATGGTGATTTAAAAAAATTTTTTTATTTATTGATTTGAGAGAGAGAGAGAGAAACATTGATTGTTGTTCCACTTATTTATGCATTCAGTGGTTGATTCTCGTATTTTCCCTGACCTGAGATCAAACCTACAACCTTGGCTTATCAGAATGATGCTCTAACCAACTGAGCTACCCTGCGTGGCTTTTTATATTTGCCTTATTTCCTCTATATGTATTAATAGGAATTTTGTTAGGAATAGTTGTCCCTTTTTCCCCATTATAAATGTTAGCCAATTTTAGTACAGTCATGTGTTGTGTAATGATGTTTTTTGATGAACAACAGACAGAATATTTGAAGGTGGTCCCATGAGATTATGATGGGGTTGAAAAATGCCAATCATGTAGTGATGTCATAGCCATGATAATGTCATAGTGCAATGTATCACACATGTGTTTGTGTAAATAACCCTACTGTGCTGCCAGTCTTATAAAAGTATAGCACATGCAATTATGTACAGTATGTAATAATTAATAATAATAATAAATGACTATGATACTGGTTCATATATTTGCTTTACTCTTCTTTTAATGATTATTTTAGAATGTATGCGCTCTACTTATCTTTTTTAAAAAAGCTTCCTGTAGAACAGCATGCCATGTCCTGCCTGCTGCACCTCTGCAGCAGCCTCACACATCTTTTGTTTACTGCTTCCCTTGATTGCATCATTTTCTCCCGTGCTTGATTTAATCTTGTGTTTGTTCTTTATGGCTATGACCTTTTTTTTTTTTCTGAGAGTATATTTATTAAAATTGGGCATAGTGAAACTGAGGAAGGGCTTAGGGTAGAAAAAGTAACAGGAGGGAGCCAAGGCTGTTCTCTCCTTTGGCTCCCTAGAAACGTTATAGGAGAGAAGTGAGAAGTGAGCCAAGGTGGGCCGCCTTTAACTCACTGGAAAGTCAGAGAAAAAGGGGGCCTTGGAGACAAGTTCAGTGGGTAATCCTGGGATGAACTGCCATTGCCTACTGCCCCCCTGGCTCCAGGTCTCATTGGGTCTCTTAGAGTTTAGGAGAAAAAAATTTAAAAGGTCATGCCCTAGAAAAGGAATGGGCATGCTCCAGAGCCCGCATGACTCCTGAGCTTTTGCACAGTGACAAGATCGCCTAATGCATCCGGACTTTTCTCTGGATGTATCTCTGTCCTTAAGCTTTTTTTTTTTTTTTTTTTAAACTCTGCAGATGTATTTTAATTTGAGGGGGTTAGGACAGGTAGTTCTTTAGTCAGTTTAGGGCTGAATAGAATCTATAAAATTAGTTCTTTGTTTGGTGCCTTATATATTTTACTTTCCAAAGCATCAATTTTTAACTGGTATACCACAAGAATTTTTTAAAGATTATTTAAATTTATTTCCAGAGAGAGGAGGAGGGAGGGAGAAAGAGAGGGAGAGATACCGATGTGCGAGAGAAACATTGATGTGCGAGAGAAATATCAATTGGTTGCCTGTCGCACTCCCCCTACTGGGGACCTGGTCCACAACCCAGGCATGTGTCCTGACAGACAATCAAACTGGCAACTTTTCGGTTTGCAGGTGGGCGCTCAGTCCACTGAGCCACACCAGCGAGGGCGCCGCAAGAATTCTTAAAACGTGTAATACCTGACTGTTTAGTCAGAGGTACTGACTTCTTCTCTCTTAGATTATCAAATAAAAAAAAATGACAGCTACGAACACACCAATAGCTATCTGGTGTGAATGCCCTGTCTTGAACCAAAAATATGTCGGTTATATAATAGAGGTGTATCTTACTGGTCATGTTGCATAGTAAGGTTGCATCTGATTGGTTAATTCTTGGTACTAGAAATCCTTATGTATAAGAATAGGCACCTGATTTTTTAAAAAGTCACTTTGGAGCAAAAAGTGTAGGTAATTACTTTTTTTTTTAAGTCAATCAAAAGAATACCAATTTTTGTCAGATTGGCAAAAAAATATATTTTTTGGTGTGTCACAGAATTTTAGTAATTAGTTTATGTGTGTCATGAGATGAAAAATGTTCAAAATATCTGTCCTAAAGTTTACTTTTCTTATTTGTGAAGTAATTTTTTTGGTAATTATTCATGTAACAATTTGAAAGATTTTACTTAAATATCTCAAGGTATACATTGGGGGAACTTAATGAAATTGTATTTTGTGTTATCATATAGTTTTAAGTTTTATAATTTAATAACTACTCTTGAATGAAAACACACCTTTATTTTTTTTTCCTTCTTAGGCTTGAAAAGGAATACACTACAATAAAAACTAAAGAAATGGAAGAGCAAGTTGAAATTAAAGTAAGCATCTCAGGACTCTTAAAAGTGCTGAACATAAATCGATTGAAGTCAGTTATTTGGCAGTACATGTTAGGTTATGTTGATATATCCGTTACCTATTTATAGCACATTTAGCAATGAAGTTTGTACTTATTTATGGATAAATTTACTTGCCCTCCCACTAATTATAGGTAAAAATAGATATTTCAAAAATCAGAATAATGTGACCTGACTAGTTTTCATTTTAGTGTAAGAGAGAGCAGCTCTTCCCTTTTTCTAGATATGTTGGTGGGTCATCAGCAGAAAATACTTCTATGGGGAAGATAGTTATTCCATTTAAGCATATTTTTAAATGTTGTGACAAGATAATGTATAGCATGCTGAGACTAATAGCAGTATAGTCTAAGGTAGACCAAATAGAGCAAATCATTGCACTAGAACTAATTATGGCTGCTGTAGAGATGCAGAAAGCTTTGGCTAATTCAATTATTTCATCACTAAGCAAAGGCTATACTTTTGAACTACTCTCATGAGAAACAGATTTTCAATTTAAAGGACATACAAATTCCTATACCTTAAAATTCTTATTTGTACCCCTGTAAGGCCAGAAATTCTTAAGTCGAGGACCTTTGGCATTGTTTGAGCTGGGAGTTAAGAAAAGTTGTATTAGCTTTTATGCTGATGTTTTAGGATGGGAATGATGAGTAGGAGCATGAGTTAGTGAAGGAACTCAGTGATTGGTTGATCTAATTTCTTATCTGTTAATCTACCCCCCTCAAAAAAGAAACAAAAATAAACAACATTTTTTGAGTGACTCTACTTTTTGTTTTTTAACTCTGTGTTTGGGTATGTCTGTCTGATCTTCCCTGTTTTTCTATGTGACCTCTCATCAACTCTGTCCTTCTCTAGATGTTTTATTTTCATTTTGTCCTCTATTTTTATCAATTAGAAATAGATACTTCTACATTTTTCAGACAGAGTGAGAGAGAGAGAAGAAGAAGAAAAGAGAAAAGAAAGAAAAGATCCCTGTTAATATTTTTTCCTCCTTTTTTAAATTCTATCACCCAACTGCTGCTCTACCATTTGCTTTTCTTTTAGGTACCATGAGTACGGGTAACATTAAATTATACCATCCATTTCAACCTACTGAAAGTAAAAAGTATTTCATCCTGATGAGTGGGGAGAGAGTGTGGGTTATCGCATACCAGGAATATTTGGAACCGCAGATCAAGAATCTGAGGATGGGGAAGCCATCCTGTTCATTTCACCACACTGTGTTATTGGCGGGGGGCCGGGGGGCGGAACTCAGGTCTATGAACAATTCTTGCTCTTGAAGTTTTTTATAAAATTAAGTCACACGAATGTAGGAATAACAAAAGGCTTTTTCAAAAAGGTATTTAGCAGATTTTAGCCTATATTTGCAGTTTTTTTTTCAAAAAATTTTTTTGGAGGGGAGAGGTTTTAGTTCATTTAACTCACAAAATACTTTTGCTTGTCAGCTCCTTGTGTCTTAGGCAAAAAAGAGATACCATAGTTATTTATAGAGAAAAAAAGAAAGTTAAAAATACTAGTGGAACATATCAGGTAAATAAAGTATGCTGATCTCAAAGGTACTCTGTTCCTTTTTATATTATCTTGTTTCCCTGTAGTTCTTTTTTATTCTCGTACCATATCCATCTCTTTTTTCACTCCCCCTGCTCCCCTCCCTACCCTGCCACCGCCAAAAGACAAAGCCAAATAATTTTTGTGTGACTGCACTTTTTTTTTCTTTAAGTTTGCGTATGCCTGGTTTTTGACTTGTTTCAACCTCGCAAACTCAGTCTCAGTCATAATCAGATGATCACCTCGTTTATAGCATCAGTTACGATCAGATGGTTGCCTTACTTACAATTAATTATCCATGTATTTTTTGAACCTTTCTCTAAAATGAGATATGACACTTTCTTACTCGCTGGCTTTCCTTTCCATCATGGCCATTTGTGTGAGGGAGTGAGTTTTGTTAAACTAATACTTTCTTGGCTTGTTTCGCTTCAAAAACCTTTAAGGACAGATTCTTGTACTGTTCTTTACATAAGCACATAGTATGATCATCAAATTATTTGATGTTTTGATATGGAAGTAAAAAGAATCAGCCTTTGATGTTATACAATATGTTTAAAGTTTCCACTGTTTTTACTGTAATTAAAATTCTAAGACCTTTGGGTTTGTGACCTTTTATTTTAAAAATTATATCTGTTAGTCAACTCCCTGATCTAGATGTGACTTTTAAGAATTTTCTACTCCTTCTCTTAAAGTGCTATATATAGGAAAATTTTTATAATAATGTTTTCATATGGAGAATCTTACATTTTATTGTATGAAATCAGATGTTAATAGAAACATCTTTATCAGTATCTTCTTCCAGTCTCTCATTGTTCCACCTGAGGGGGAGGAGGTACAAAATATTAAAATTCTAGCTTATATTAGTGCAACCCACAAATCTTTTAAAAAGAAAAACTATTGTCTCCATTTTATTTAAGACATACATATGAAGTGATAATCTAATATCTATAGTTAAATTTATACTTTGGGGCATAGAGGTCTAAAGCCCTGCAAATAGGAGGTGTTAGAAATTCTGACTTACTTTTATTCAGAAATTAATTTTTTTATATTTCAAAAATTAAGAAATATTCTAGATATGTTGAAAAACAGAATAATATAAAAACTCTTGTGTATCCACTGCCTGGCATAGACAAAAGAAGTCATGACAAATATCTAAATCATTCAGTAGTTATTTTTAGCAGTGTGAGGTATTAGTATTGACAATCACATTTATTCAACACTTAATTAATGAAGGGTCATCTGCATGCATTACCTATTTTATTCTTAGAATGGTACTTTGAAAAGTTTCTTATCCCCATCTTTTCATGAAAAAACTAATTGTCAGAGAGTTCAAGTAATATGGTAGTGGTCACATTGTTAGAAAATGGGAAAGTCAAGGATTTGAACTCTGATTTGCGTTATTTTAAGGCCCATATATGTTCTTCAGTGTATATACACTGTACTGCTTTCCAAGAGAGTTTAATGTATTGGCAATGTAAGAAGGATTTGGGTGCCCATTTACTGTGGTATAAGCTTTTCATTAAAAAACGAATGGCTGAATAATAATATCTAGTGGGGATGCGATGGCATATTTTATTTAATGCCATTCATTTAACAAATATTTATAGTATCTACTTATATGTCCAAGTTCTGTTCTAGACACTTGAGATGTGTTTATGAAACAAACCAATTCCTGCCTTCATGGCATTTACAATGTAGTACAGAAGTCAGACAATAAACAGAAAAGTAAAATGTACAGTATTTTAGATGATGTGTTAACCAGGAGAACAATATATGATAAGGGAGGGAAAATAAAATGGTAGCGTTTTAATTGAAAATTTGGAGAAATTGACCAGGTTACTTGTAAATAAATAGCTGAAGGAGATGAGGGAGTTAGATATATAGATACCTGGAAGCAGAGCAGAGTCTGGTCAGGAGCGTGCCTGGAGAGGAATAGGAAGGAGGCCCGTGCCGGATGGGACAACATGAATGGTGAGGAAAGTAATAGGAGGTAAGATGTTGCACATTGCAGATAATGGAGGGTGTTGTTGACCATATGAAGACTTTGGATTTTACCTGGTAAGCAACTGGGGGTTTTAGTAGAGAAGTGCAAGATTTGACTTAAGTATTCAGTAGATCTTTCTGGCTCCTGCGTTGAGAATAGGTTGTTGGGGCCACGAACAGAGAAGCAGGGAGACTAAGAATAAGGCTGATGAAGTAGTACAGGCAAGTGACAGCAGCTTAGACTGAGGTGGTAAGAAGTGATTGGATTCTGAAAAGATTTTAAAGGTAAAGCTGATGGATTTAATGTGGCAATATGAGAGGGACAGGAATCAAGCATTTTGGTCTAAGCAATTAGAAAAATGGAATTCCCACTACCTGAGATGGTGGCAACTGCAGGAGAATCTGGTTTAGGGAGGAATACCAGGTGCCTAATTTTGCACAGTTTTTAAGCACGAGATGCCTGGGAGCTGTTTGAGTAGCCCCTTGAATATCTGGAGTTTGAGTTAAAGAGGAAGCCTCAATGTAAATATAAATTTGGCAGTTATTGACACAAGGATGATATTAAAGCCATGAGAGTGGATGAGATTACCTGGGGAATCTCATTATCACTAAGCAGAGGTCATAGTTTTTAATTACTCTCCAGAGAAATAGGTAGATTTTCAATTTAAAGGGCATATAAATTCCTATATGTACCTTAAACTTTTATTTATATCCCCTATAAGGCCAGAAATTCTTAAGCAGATAAAATAGAGAAGAGAGTTCAAGAAGTGAGCCTTAGAGTAAGTGAGCGTTTCTAACATTTAAATATTAGGAAGATGAGGATAAAGCAGCAAATCAGAACACCAGGGAGGTATAGTGTCCTAGAAGCCAAGAGGAAAGAGTAGAAGGTAGTTATGCTTTTTGTTTTTCTTGTTTTTAAGATGTAAATAAACACATGGGTTTTTTTTTGGTGTACTGATTGATTGATTGATTATAGAAAGAAGGGAAGGGAGGGAGGAAGACAGAAACATCGATCAGTTGCCTCCTGCACACACCCCTACCAGAGACTGACCCACAACCCAGGCATGTTCCCTGCTGAGGAATAGAACCCACAGCATTTCAGTCTGCAGCCACACTGAGCCGGGGCTCACCCTTGAGAGAGAAAGACAGAGAGACATCGATGTAAGAGATAAACATAGATTGGTTGCTTCCTGTGTGTGCCCCAAAAGGGGATTGAAGCTACAACCTAGATGTGTACCCTGACCAGGAATCAAATCCGCAACCTTTTGGGTGTATGGGAAGACACTCCAATCAACTGAGCCACCCGGCCAGGGCAACACGTTTCTTTTTTTGTTTTTTTTTAATAGGCACGTTATTATGGTGATAAGTAGGAAAAAATTGATAATGTATGAGTGATGGGATAATTGCTGGAGTCAGGAGGGTATGGGAGCTAGTGCATGGGTTAAGAGCCTTGGTCTAATAAGATACATAGTTAATCCGTAATAACAGAAGTAAAATATGGGGTCTAGCAGAAGTAATACCTGCTTGAGTGTGGTCGTTAGGGTAATAATATGGGTGTGATAATTTATAGTTGTATTTTGAACATTTCATCTAAAATGTTATATGGTGTGCTTGAGTGTGAAATTGTTATGTTACAGAATTACATGCTTATTATTTTGTAATAAAAAAATGGCATTATTTGTGCCTGACCATGAGGGCAAAAATGCAGGTAAAATGTAGGATGTGGTTGTGGGAGCTTGTGAAGTTCTCTTCTGACTACTTTAATGTTTTCAATGAAATACTAAGCAAAATTATCATCTGATAGTGGGTGAGAGAGTTACTGGCTCGAAGAAAGAAGTGTAAGTATGAAATAGTGATCTAAGAGAGGAGGAGAAGGAATGGACTAAGTAAATACATACATATTACTAGGACGCATTAAGAGTCCAAATGAATTTAGTGATTGTTAATTTAAATAAGCATCATGGTTATATTTTTCTTTAGTCATATCTACCAGTAATAGGTGCAGACACAGCGCTGTCAGTATGCTGACCCAGAGTAGTGGTTTCATCATGCAAGTATACTAACTACTAAGAAAGAGGTGGCATTGAGGGGGAAAAGCAAGGGAAGGTCTCTAATGACTGGTAATGAAACTTTGTAAAGAGGGACGAGAGGACTTCAGGGAGTGAGGAACAATGAAAAGTTGATAAGATCACCGAATTGTCCCTATGAGAAGGAGGATTGTTGAACTTGGGTTATGTCATAAAATAAGTAATTCAAAAAGAATAGGAGATGATGGTTGAAGAGTGGATTATTTGAAACCAGAATTTTCCTATTTTGGAATATTTGTTTCTCACTGTTTTCATTATTAAAAATATGCTTATAATTAGCATCTTATATGTAGTTTTTTGACTCCTTGAATTTCCATGGCCACTTGTAAAAAGTAGAACTATTGAATTGTAGGACATTAATATTTTTAAGATGTTTGATAAGTACTAAGTGAATTTCCTAAAGAATATTTCCAGAGTATATCCTCCTTAGCAGTGAGTTTCTGTTTCACTAATACTTTGCTAACATTAGGTATTTCATTCTTGCTCTCATTTTCAGCCTCGGTTTTTCTTTTCTAATTTGGTAGTCAAAAAGTCTTTTTTTTTTTTTTAAGTGTACATGTTTATTGGTATTTCTCTTTGTGGTTTTTACTTACAAGTTTAGAAAATATTCTTTTAATTAGTTCCAAAAACCATGATTAAAAGGAAGGATGCTCAAAAATTTGTGAGAAATCAGGCAAGGGATACATTTTAGTCATTAACTTTCCTATGTATCAGCAATAAACATTTCAAAAATATCTTTGAAGATGTTTCATTTAAGATAAAAATAAAAGCATATGTTGGAATAACCTAAATGAAAAATAGGAAGAAAAACTTTGCATATAGGCATTTTAAAAAGATGAATAAAAGGTAAAGACAGAAATAACTATATGCTATATAAACACATGAACTTTCTCACAAAATACACATTAACAAATCCAGTCAAATTTAATTCCTTGCAGTATTCCAGAGAAATAAAAAAATCTAAAGAATAATTGTAAAAATAGACAAAAGTAATGAAATATTCATGCCTAACTTTAAAAATATGAGCAATGCTTATCACTAACCAAGTGTTTGATGTAATAAGCACTGTGCTATCTCCTCTAATTCTTCTAATATCATTGTCTGCTATATTACTCAAATTTTCTAGAGGAGGAAATGGAGAATCTAAGACATTGAATGACATGCATAGGTGTTAAAGAATGAGGATTTGAAACTAAATCTGCCCAACTTCAAAACCCAGTCTAGTGTCTTTACTAATTTAGTACACTAATAGTTAAGGCTTGGGGAGGATAAACAAAACAATTTAACAGTGGGGGAAATTAGCTCTACCAGATATGAAGGGCACTACAAAGCTATGTAATTACCGAAATACTGTGATACTATTCTAAAAAAAGACAAACTTTTGAAATTTAATAGGTAATCCTGAAATAGTTTTTACTTAAACTGATAAAGTCTATTGTAGTTATCAGTTCATGATGAAGGGGATATCACACAAATGAAGAACTGATGATATATTTAAAAAGTGGTATTAAGACATTGGGGTAGATGTTTGAGGAAAAATCAATTCAGATTTTTATTTATAGCAGAACTTTAGATGACTTAAAGAGGATGGGAAGGAAATCCAGGTGAATTTTTAAAAATTTTATTATTTTAACATTATTGTAACATTAACTTTATTCACTCAATTGTCTGGTTGAATCATCTGGTCTAAATCTTTTAGGGTAAACAAAAAGTTATAATTTTATTTTGATGAAATATGTTGAGAACATTTTGAGAGTTACAGTTTGTTGCTTTGGATTTAGAGACTTTAACAGAATTTAATTATTGCTTACTTGTATACATCACCATGCTATTTTGTAGTCTGAGATCACACATTTGAGATAATCTAAATGTGTTTTGGTGACTAGAACAAGAAAATTTCATTTGCATGATATCTTTTTAATAACTCCTAAGGTTTATTTATTTTAATTTGTGGTCCATGTGTTGTATCCAATAAGATATAATAATTCATAGAGTCTTTTATTTTCTTTGTCTGAGACTTTATGTTATATTTTAGTATTTACTAGTAAAATGTTAGATTGATTGACAGAAGAATTTTCTGAGGAAGACATTTTTAGCAGGAACTTAGAGGAAGAGTAAGGTTGAAAGAGGGCTAGATTGAGTTGTGGAGCAAATTGGTACAGAAAGGTAAGGGCAGTTTTGAAATTAGAGTGATGACAAAACTGGTAACATTTAGCAGATTCTGAAATGAAAGAGAAATTTATATAGGGGATTGATATGAAATTATATTGGTGATATATGCAATGTTTTTTTTAACACAGAGTGTTTTAGATTTAATACTTGATGGCAACAATTTGACAGGGTTTTGGGAATCAGGCATTGAACAATTAGGTGAAGATTTTTAAAAATTTGTTATTACTTTTTGAACTATGAAAAAAATGCTACTAATTGGACTTTTAATTTGCTTACATTTAAAACAACTCATGACGAACAATTCATTCAATGAAAACAACTCATTCTTTATATTTTCAGAATGTAAGGAATTTTGCAACTTGGCATATATAATGCATTATAAATGGAGACTGACCTAGTTCAAAACTGACAATTTGATATTTATCCTGTGAGCATACATTTTCCAAATTTCTTATTTATTTAATAGACATTTTAATACTGTTTATGTAGATAGGCTTTGTGGAAGATATCTAATGGGGATATTAAGAACCATTATGATAGGAACAGAAAAGAAAGGGGTTGTTTCTGTGTGTACTGTAGCATATATTTAACAGTCACACCTGGAAGAATAAATGTAGTTATTTTCTTTACCATGTATTTCTTACTCTGAGCCTTTAAGAATTTGACAGATGATAATATAATCATTCCTTAGACTCCCTTTTTATTTATAAAAGGTAGTACATTTTTAAGGACTAAGATTTATGTATCTTTTTTTACTCTCAGGAATGCTTGCAAACAAACCTTTATTTTTTGTTGTTTGTATGTCTCTTCCCCTCTCCCCCCAGAGGTTACGCACAGAAAATAGACTTTTAAAACAACGCATTGAAACATTAGAAAAAGTAAGTAAATGGCTACTTATGGAAGCTTCTGTTGAATACACAGTATTTTTTTCCTATCTATTTTATATAAAGGTTCAAGAAATATATATGTCTCTGAACTTCTGGCATTGACTGCTTATCATACTACTTAACTAAATAACTTGTCATTAGTAATAATTGGTCTCTACTAGTTCTTGAACTATATTTTTAAGTAAGGTTATTATTATAGTAACATTTGTTTTCTTTACATATAATGTCTAAAATCTATGTTCTTTAGTGGTAATTTACTTGAGAATCTATTCTGTATAGTATTTTAAAGATGAGTTGCAAATACTGCCCTTTCTAGGCACGTATTAAATGTGGCAATGATTTGTATAAGGCGTAGCTAGGAATGCTTTAAGTTTAGTCAATGTCACTGACTAATTTCTTATATAAAAATTCAACTTGAGCCCTGGTTCAGTAGATTGAGCACCAGCCTTCTAACCTAAAGGTCGCTGGTTCGATTCCCGGACAGTGTATACGCCTGGGTTGCGACTGGGTCCTCAGTTGAGGGTGTGCAAGAGGCAACTAATTGATGTTTTTCTCCCTCTCTTTCTCCCTCCCTTCACCCTCTTTAAAAATAAATAAATAACATCTTTTAAAAAACCCAACATGATTTTCAATACAAGGGAATTGTGCTTAAACGTTTGGTTCTTAAAATTATTTTGATACCACTTGTTACCTATATTTTGATACCTCTTTGTTTCCTATAAAACAACTGGGCAAATGTGGAAATATTGCACTCTTTCTTATATTATGCTTTTGACATAATATCTTTTGTAGTCTTGTTTCTGATGCTATAAGAATGTATTGAGTAATAAAAGTATAGTATAAGAGTTTTTGTTTTATTTTAAGAAAAACATCTGAATTTACAAAGTCTCATGGTATTTTGGGTTTCTTTTTTAACTAAAGATAAGAGACAGTAGATTTAAAAGTACCCGTTATTATATTGCCAAATATCTTAAAATCTTCCCTGAAAATCTATAGATCCATATTAAAAAATGCAATAAATAAAAAATGGATAGTTTGCATATTTGTCTTTTGTTTGAAAGTATTGATAGTTTTATGTTCTAAATAATGTTGCACAAGGACCGGGATGCTTACTACATGTCTATTTTTGTTGTATAATAATTACAGGTTTATTATATTAAGTCCAAAATAGTTTTCCTGTATTTCCTTCATCTTATTAAAGTTGCTTTGATGATAATTTTACTTTTTTGGTGACTATGCCAAAAGGTTGAGCTTAGTTGTTTTTAAGTTGTTTTAATTGTGTACTTTTTTCACTAAAGACTCAGATTACAGTAAAATATACATCTTCTTAGGTGGTCTTTTATCTTTGGAATGAGACATTTTCACAGAGAAAGCATTTCTTTTTTATTGAACTTTTAGAATGATAAAGGTGCTGTTAGCAAAGTATTAAGCTTGGATTTTGATTCTAAAAACCAAGTACCTTTTTTACTGGTTTAGATGGCCTGTGTGTGTCCTTTGGCACTTAGAATTTTATAAATACATATGTAGCCATTAAATCTTCAATGATAAGCTTACTCAGTTATTACTAGAGATTTTGATCTTGAACTTATTAATTTCATTGGTAATATTTTTCTTGCTTTGTGTCTTTGGAAGTTGGGGTTGCACAAATTACTGTCACACTTTGTAAGTGGAATTGCTTACTCAAATTCCTTCTCCCTTTCATATACTGGTAAGTGGTTTGACAATATGGCTGACTCTAAAAATAAAGATTTAAAACTATGCATAAAAAAGAAGATAATTGCTTGTCCCAAATAATAAAAAACCTCCTGGAATTTATGTTTAGTCTTTCCTAGAAGCACATAATTTTGTACTTTCTGTCCTTATTTTAATATATTTTTGAAGGTTTAAAAATAAAAACACATTTAGAAGATAGTTTTAAAATCTACGTGTCTATTTAACTTACATGAAAAGTAGGTGGAATTTGGGTATGCTTTGTTTCTTTTTATTCCTAATTTTATCATCTTTATTTTATTTCTTTCTCTTACATTTCTATCTGAATTTTTCCTTTTGTAGGAAAGTGCTTCCTTGGCAGATAGATTGATACAGGTATAGTTTGTTTTTATTTTGTTTTTTTTCTTAGCATTTTCTGTAACTTCTAAGGAAAGTCTTAAATGTAGAAATTTGTATTTTAATGCATGCAATTTTACATGCATTTTCCCAGAAATAATTTTTCGGGTGGTATATATGGGTATAAACTTATTTTTGATAACAGTATGTTATTTTGGCTTATAATAAGCACCTTTTGCACGTTTTAAAGCTAACCATATTTTAAAGTATTACAAAATGGCAATCAGCAGATTCTGTGAAATTAAATACTTATTCATTGAAAGTTTAGTTTTGCATGTACAATTCAACAGTATTGCATGAATTGAATTTTTATTGACTAAAAGAAGAGTTGTAAGGTTGTCAGATGAATTTTTCATTTAGTTCCCCAAAATTTGCTGGAGCAATAATGAGCTGCTGGCTAACAATTGCTTAGGCTGTTCTGATTCTGAGGTGATTTTTAAAAAATATGTCAAAGTAAATAACTAAACCTCACAAAGGCAGTCTTTTTTGACTCTATCCTAAGTTGCTTTACACACAAAAAAATTATGTCCTAAGGGACAAGTGACAAGAGCCCAGGAGGCTGAGGAAAACTACCTCATAAAACGGGAACTGGCCACCATCAAACAGCAGAGTGATGAGGCCAGTGCTAAACTGGAGCAGGCTGAGAATACCATCAGGAAGCTCCAGCACCAACAGCAATGGGTAAGGAGTCTGGTAGTACTTTCTCTCACCTTTCTCATCCCCTTTCCTTTAAACCTTTTTTTAAAGCACAGCTTCTGTGCTCTTGTTATAAATAATTTTGTTTTCTACTTTAATTAAATTCTTAGTCAAATTTATGTTCTGTAATACTTAGTGGTCTTATTGTGGCCTAAAGACTCCTCCTTCTAACATTTTTTCCTGCCTGCCTAGTTTCGTTAAATAGATAATATTTTCTTTTTTTTCATTACATTCTCAGTCATAGAAAATAAACGATGTATGTCCGTCCTGCTTTTCACGTTTTAGAAATCTATTTCATGATAGGTATTTTTCCATGGGTAATTTTTAAATCATAACCTCAGCTAGTTTTTGTTAATGGTGAAGATGAAATATTATCCACTGTAGAATATCTCATTTAAAATATTATCCAATGTAAATATCTCATTTAAAATACTATCCAATGTAGAATATCTCATTTAAATATTATCCAATGTAATTATCTCATTTAAAGCTTTGATAATGTGATTTATGTCTTATGAAACACTACTGTAGCCTTTCATATAGCCTTAATTTCCTACACTAAGACATTAAATTATGGGTTAAGGTATTTGCTTACATTTTTTCAAAAGTAGAGAATTGTTAAAATGAAAAAGAATGAACATAAAAATTATGTTAACTAACTTACGGTACTGAACAAGTAGTCCTTGTACAGCTATCCTTAGGTGTCTTTTGCTACATAGATACCATTTTCCATTGGCAAATTCAGACTAGTATGATTTTAATCAAGAATATGCGACTTAAAAAGAAAAGTCATCTGTAAATCTTTGAAAAGGTATTTTTTGTCTCAGTTTTCTGTTTTCAAGTAGGAGTTGGATTTTAATAGGGTAGGCAGAAAAAAGTTGTGTTAAACCTGCAACTCTCTATGAATCAAGAAGCAAACAGAATGACGTCAAAGTAGACATTACTTTTATTTAGTAAAATTAAGAAACTGCGTCATCTGGGTACAAAAAAAGCAGAAAACTAGAAACAAAAAAAATGACAAAAAATTGAAAAAAGAACATCAGTTTCTTATTGTCTACTATATTATTGAAGATGGTTAAGAAAAATGAAAAGGAGAGTAGTAAAGAATATTCAAAAGATAGGAACTCAAATATTTTGCTCTGCCTTTGTATGAAATGTCAATAATATTGAGGTATAAAAATAGAGAAAACAGAATTGGGGTAATGTTAGCAATTAAGCTGAACTGAGTTATCAGTGCAAAGTGATTTTGTTTTAAGGATAGATAATAAATATTATATTTGCATTAAACATGTTATAACCATACACATTAGAATCATGAATTATTAGTCTTTTTTGCATTGTTTTCCAAATATCGAGACCTCTAGGTAGATACATATAATAAATATAGAATGTTAGTTTATAATGAAAAAGTTAAGTGGATAAACAAAAACAGCCAGAATAAACTGAAGCTTTTGGAAATTAAGTGTAACCAAAAGAATCTTTGTTTTTCTTTTTCCCCAAGGACAAGATAGACCCGCAATGTGGGGCTAAGATATAACAAGGAGAAAGCAGATTCCTACTTCAATTTTGTTTCCAATTTTTTCTCACCAAGCAGACATTCTCCTTTTGAATAAACTGTAAAACAGATATATAAAGCAGAGAAGCACAAAATAGATGAAAGTAACAGAACCTTGGTTAAATTTCCAATTTTAAAGCTAAGTATATATTCCTGGATATTAAATAATTTACTAGATGATCATAGAAATATTATTACTTTTGAAGGATATTAGAAAATAAGAGATATTAAAGACTTTAGGGTTGACCAATACAGTTATTATATTTAGTAGTGATTAAAGATCTGAAAAGAGGATCAGTGACCTTAATGGTTTATTAAAAATTCCTGGAACATCTGGTTTGTGAACAACTGGAAAGATAACTTTTACTCACTTAAAGCCAATTCATTGTATTTAAGTTGTAACAAAGTAACTTTGTTACTGTAGTAAGCAAAAACTGTGTTATAAGTGCAGTTTTACAAGTTATTTGGTATGTTTTCATGGTATCTTTCTAGTGAAGTAGAGAAATACAGATGAAAGGAGTAAACTTAAGTGGTTTTATAGGTGGTTATTGTATATCCAGAGACTGTTAATGTCAAAGAGATACCAGAGGTTGTTGCCTCCTAAACCTATGCTTCAAATATTTTAATCTATTATTTAATCTTCATAAGTGAGGTATGTTTCAGAATTGTATAAATGAAGTATTTCAGAAATGTACCTAATATTTTGGATGATGAATCAAGATTCCAAAATATTTAAACAATCTTTTCAGAATAAGAAACTAAAATAAAAGATTATTTCACGGGAATAAATCTATAACTTTGCCTTTAAGTTTAAAATGCAAAGCTGTTTGTTAGCGATGCTTTGTATAACAAAGATCTAGAAGTTTTAATTGACAGGAAATCAGGAATTAGCCAGTGGTGTAATATGTTCATCTTCCTCTCCTCACCCCATACCCAATTCTCAAGTATGGTCTTCCTAAAAGTGTAATGATCCAATTCGATTCTAAGTAATTTTCAGAAAATATGTAGTGTTGTAATTCATTTGAATACCAAAACTTATGTGAAATTTTTACAGCCTGTATTTTCAAGTATTTGAGAGGTAATCTTATGGAAAACAATTTAGCCTCTTTTTGATACTGCTCCAGAGGGCAGAATGTGCTTAAAATCTAAGGATACAAAATCTTATTCACTGGAATTTCAACAAATAGAGTAGTTGCTTTGCAAGTATTGTGAGCATACTACTTGTCAAAGTGAAAATCTGTTGCTAAAGGTTTTGATTATAGACTTCATGAATTCTTCACAACTCTCAGAATAAGGATTTTAAAACTGTGCTCAGCAGGCAGTATTGAATTACCTATATAATCATCCCCCACCACCACCCTCTACTGGCAATACACGTGCACCTTGACTTACAATGGGGTTATTTCCCATAAAACCATCAAAAGTTTAAAATATTGTAAGAAAAAAATGCATTTAATACACTTAACCTAACAAGTATCATAGCTTAGCCTGCCCTACCTTAAATGTGCTCAGAACACAATATCCAAAAAACACTGGCAACATAATAAACTGTGGAGTTTTGGTTGTTTACTTAACGTGATCACATGCATGACCAGGAGCTGTGGTTCCCCAGTCCTTTTTTTTTAGTTAAAATTCTTTCAGTGTAAAGTGACATCAAAGTCATCAAATGGACATCAAAGTGTTATTTTTGACCCAGATTTTTATGTAGCACTTGTCTTCCCCCTATTCCCTAAGTAGCACCCAGTGACATAGTCATGATAAAGAAAACAACCTGACTATTCTGTACTTATTGTCAAGATAACAGGTTTAGTTTGTGTAAACACTTTGTATTTTTCTCAGCTTTATATGACTCTGACGTGACAGTTTTTAATTGGAGCCATGTATTCATTTACTTACTGGAAAAATAATGTGCAAAGTATCATCCTACTTGCTGAGGGTGTAATAGTCAACAAGAAAAATAAGGTCTGCTATTATACGAAGTGTATATTTTAGTTGAGGAGAAATATATTAAGTAAATATAATTTGAGGCGATGTTAAGGGCTCTGAAGAAAAATAAAGCAGGAGCAAGATGGTAGTTGCAGTGCTATTTTAGGTCAGGTAGTTTTGGAGTTTACTTGAGGAAGTAAATTTGACCAGAAACTGAATTATATGAAGAAAGAAACCATTTGAAGAATCTAGGGAGGAGCATTCCAGACAGAACATACACTTAATGTAAAGACCTTGATCAAGGAAGAAGTTTCAGGTATTCAAGGAAGAGCACGATATATATCTATAAACTCTAGGGAAACTAAAAAATAAAATAAAATTTTTTAAAGATATATAAATAAATAGCAAATAGCAGAGGTAAAATGGAGTCACTTAAAAATAATCATTTAGCTCTGACCGGTGTAACTCAGTGGATTGAGTGCCGGCCTCTGAACCAAAGGGTTCAATTCCCACTCAGGGCACATTCCTGGTTTGCGGACCAGGTCCCCAGTAGGGGGCGCACTAGAGGCAACTATACATTGATATTTCTCTCCTCTTTCTCCCTCCTTTCTCCTCTCAAAATAAAATCTTAAACCCATTTAATCAGGCAGGAAATAAAGGAAAGAGGAACAATGAATAAATGAAGTCAAATAGAAAACTAGCAAGATTGTAAGTTTTAATTCACCCATATCAATTGTTACATTAAATGCAAGTATTCTAAACATACCAATTAAAAACAAAAAGCAATACCTGCCCTGACTGGTGTGGTCCAGTGAGTTAGGTGTTGTTTCGCAGAGTGAAAGGTCGCCAGTTCAATTCCCAGTCAAAGCACATGCTTGGGCTGCAGGTTTGGTCCCTGGTCAGGGCATGTACGAGAGGCAACTGATTTATGTTACTCTCTCACATCAGTGTTTCTCACCCTCTCTTTTTCCTTCCCTTCCCCTCTCTAAAAATAAATAAAATCTTAAAAAAAAAAAAGATAAGACCTGCTTATAAGAAACTCACTTTATATGCAAAGACTTTGGTAGATTAAAAGTAAAACAATATAGTAGCAATGAACAATTGGAAAAGAAAATTAAGAAAACAGTTCCATTCACAGTAGCACCTGAAAGGATAAAGTACCTAGGAATTAATTTAAGATGAAAGACCTATATGGTGAATACTACGTGTTGATGATTGATTGATTCACCTGTTGAAAGAAAGTAAAGAAGACATAAATAAATGGAAAGCTTTCCCATGTTCATGGATTGAAAGACTTAGTGTTAACATGTCAGTACTACCCAACACGATCTACAGATTCAATTCTGTCAACCCTTTCAAAATTCAACAGTCTTCTGCAGAAATGGAATTGCAGGGAACCCTCAATAGTGAAAATATTCTTGAAAAAGAACACAGTTGGAAGACTCACACTTCCTGATTTTAAAACTGACTGCAGAGCTAGAATAATCAAAACTGTGGTACTGGCTTGAGGATAGACTTATAGAATTTCTAGTTTTATATGTGATTCATTTATTCAGATATATAGATTAGAATAGACATATAGAATAGAATAGACATATAGAATAGAAATTGAGAGTCCAGGAATAAATTCATACATCTATGGCCAATTGATTTTTTAAAAGATTTTTATTTATTTATTTGTTTTTAGAGAGAAGGAAGGGAGAGGGAAAAGAGAAGAAAACATTAATGTGCAGTTGGTTACCTGTTGCATGCCTTCAATCGGGGACCTAGACTGCAACCCAGGCACGTGCCCTGACCAGGAACCGAACCTATAACCTTTTGGTTTGTGGGACAATGGCCAACCCACTGAGCCACATCAGTCAGGGTGGCCAGTTGATTTTTGATAAGGGTACCAAGACCACTTGATGAGGAAAGAGTACTCTGTTTAACAAATTGTGTTGGGGAAACTAGATATCCTCATGCAGAAGAGTGAGCTTGTACTCCTACTGTACACTATATGAAAATTAACTCAAAATGAACAATGATCTAAATAGAGACTTTATAGTTTTAACATCAAAAAAAAAAAGCCCTTAGGAAGAACACATGGGTATAAATCTTCATTACCTTGGAGTTGGCAGTGCATTCTTAGATATGAGCTGTGTGACGACCAAAGCATGAGCAACAAAAGGAAAAAATGGTTAAATTGGACTTCATTAAAATTAAAAGCTTTTCCCGTCAAAGGACACCATCCAGAAAATGAAAAGGCAGGCTACAGAATTGCAGAAAATATTTGGGAATCATGTATTTGACAAGGATTTAGCGTCCAGTATATATAAAGAACTCTTACAACTCAACAAAAAGACAAACAACCCAATTTAAAAATGAGCAAAGGGCTTGAATAGACCTTTCACCAAAGAAAATACACAAGTGGACAACAAGCATATGAGGACACCCGACGTTGTTGGTCTTTAGTGAAATGCTTATCAACCACAATGAGGTGCCAATTCACATTTACTAACACGGCTCTAATAAAGAAAACCAAACAAATAAAATAACATTTATTTTAAAGAAAATAAATGTTAGCAAGTTGTTAGAGAAATTGGAACCCTTATACATTGTTAGTGGAAATATGAAAGGGTCAGCTGCTGTGGATAACAGTTTTGTGGTTCCTCAAAAGTTAAACATAGAGTTACCATATGACCCATGTAAAATTACCATATGATCCATAATTCACCTCTTGGATATGTGCCCAAAAGAATGGAAAGTTGGTATTCAAACAAGCACGCAGCAACACACTTGTAGTAACATTCACAAAAGAATGGACACAGCCCAAATGTCCATCAATGGAAGAATGGATAAAAAAGCAAAATGAAATATCATGCATCCATAAAAAGGATGCATATATAAAAAGGAGTGAAGTACTGATATATGCTGTAATATGGATGAACCTCCAAAACCTAAAGTTAAGTGAAAGAAGACACAAAAGATCACATATTGTATGATTCCATTTATGTGAAATACCCAGAAAAGATAAGTCCATAGAGACAGAATGCAGATTGGTGACTGCCAGAAGTGGGGCTAGGGGAAAGGCAAGGGACTGCATGATAGGTAAGGGATCATACATTGGACTAGTGGGAATGTTTTAGGGCTAGATAGAGTTGGTGGTTGCCAGCATTCTGAATATACTGATGCCACTGAATTGTTCACTTCAAAATGGTTATTTGAATTTTGCCCCAGTAAGTTGTTTTTTTAAAATGTGTGACGTCCCAGTGCTGGAGTCCATTAGTAAAGATCAGGGTAGGACCAGAGTGGGCTAGCTTGTAGAATGCACCTGAGAGGATTAGGAGATCCTTCAGGGCTGGAGTTAGGCATGTCTTAATCAGAGTTGTGGTTTGCATAGAGTAAAGGTGGAGTACAAAGTAAAGCAGAAATCACTGGTGGCAACTGGAGAGGTGACTTAAAACAAGTTGGCAGACCAATGACCTATAAGGAATTATAGCCCGAAGGCAAGAGGTTTAAGACATACAAAAAACAAGAATTTGAAATATCAAGGGATTAGTGGACTAATGGGAGAACAACTTTGGCAAATGTTGATTATAGGACTGTTACACACAGCTACAATTTAACATAACTTGGGAGGATGTGATGTTTGGATAGGCTAGCTCCATTGATGTGTCAGAGTAGAGCAGATGTGGGCTTTGTGGCTTTTTTTTTTTGTTGGTTTTTTTTTTATGTTCCTCTACCTAGAAATAAGGTTGTTCACAGAATCAGTGAATCTGAGGTGGTCTCAGTTATAAAAGTTAGGAGTAACAGAGGATAAGTAGATTGTTATATGGGTATTGAAAATGTAGATAGCATAATATTACAGCTAATGAGGGTGATCGCCACCCCCCAGTGAATTTCCAGGAGTGAAGGATCAAGGTGGTCTGCCTGTAACTGTTGGGCACAATGTACTAATTATGCTGGGAGAAAAGATGTAAAAAGATACACCATGCAAACATTAACAAAAGAAAACTGGAGTTTATATGTTAATGTTAGATAAAGTAGACTTCAAAACAAAGGATAGTGCCAGAAATAGAGGGACATTTTGTGATAGTATTAGGGTCAGTTCACCAAGAAGACAGAACAATCTTATTTAGGATTGTATGTATTTGGAAATATGTGTCTCCAAACATATGTATGCTACTAACAGAAGCATGAAACTGAACTGAGAGAAGCGAAAGGTGAAGTGGACCTTTAATACCCCTTTCTCAGTATTGATGAAACAAGTAGGAGGAAAATCAGTATGGATATAGCATTGAATGCTTATATTTAGGAAAGGAAGTAAGTTTCAAACCAATAAACTAAGCCTTGAGCAAATTCAACCTAAAACAAGTAGGTGGAAGAAGTAATAAAAAGTAGAAATCAATGAAATTAAAATAGTACAAAACATATAGAGAAAAACCCTGAAAAGCTGGTTCTTTGAAATGATTAATAGAGTTGATAAACCCCTGTCTAGACTGACTGAAGAGAGGAGAAATAACCAATGTCAGGGATGACATTGACGTTTTTAAAATTACAGTTGTCCTGATTTTTCCCCTTTGTCCCCCTCCCTCAGGCAAACCCCTACCATTGTTCATGTCCATGGGTCATATGTGTAAGTTCTTCGGCTATTCCATTTCCTATAGTGTACTTTACATTCCCATGGCTATTCTGTAACTACCTATTTGTACTTCTTAATTCCATCACCTCTTCACCCATTCCCCTACACCCCCCTCCCATCAAGCAACCATCAGATCACTCCATGTTCATGATTCTGTTTCTGTTCTTGTTTGCTTTGTTTGTTTTTTAGATTCAGTTGCTGATGTATATGTATTTATTGCCATTTTATTGTTCATAGTTTTGATCTTCTTTTTCTTAAATAAATCCCTCTAACACTTCATATAATAATGGTTTGGTGATGATGAACTCCTTTAGTTTCTTTTGCCTGGGAAGCTCTTTATCTGACATTCGATTCTGAATGACAGCTTTGCTGGGTAAAGCGATCTTGCTGTAGATCCCTGCTTTTCATGACTTTGAATATGTCTTACCAGTCCCTTCTAGACTGCAAAGCTTCTTTTGAGAAATCAACAGACAGTCTTATGGGAACTCCCCTGTAGGTAACTTCTTTTCTCTGACTGCTTTTCAGATTCTCTCTTTATCATTAATCTTTGGCATTTTAATTATGGTGTGTCTTAGAGTGGACCTCTTTGCATCCATCTTGTTTGGGCCCTTCTGTGCTACCTGGACTTGTATGTCTGTTTTCTTCACCAAATTAGGGAAGTTTTCTTTCATTATTTTTTCAAACAGATTTCCGATTGCTTGCTTTTTCTCTTCTCTTTCTGGTACCTCTGTGATGTGAATGTTGGATCTTTTGACGTTGTCCCAGAAGCTGCTTATACTATCCTCATTTTTTTGGATTCTCATTTTTCTTCTTCATGTTCTGGGTGGTTTTTTGTTTCCTTATGTTCCGAATCATTGATTTGATTCTGGCCTCATCCATGCTACTGTTGTTTCCCTGTAGATTGGTCTTTATTTCAATTAGTATATCTTTCATTTCTGACTGCATCTTTTTTATGCTGTTGAGGTCCTCACTAAGTTACTTGAAAACATTCTTATACCATTGTTTTGAACTTTGCATCTGATAGATTGCTTATCTCCATGTCATTTAGCTCTTTTTCTGTAGTTTTGATCTGTTCTTTCATTTGGGCCATGTTTCTTTGCCTCCCATTTTGTCAGCCTCCCTGTGTTTGTTAGTATGTATTAGGTAGAGTTGCTTTGACTCAGTGTTTTGGTAGCGTGGTCTAATGTAGTAGATGTCCTAAAGGTCCAGTGGCACAGCCTCCCCTGTCACCCATGCTGGGTAGTCAAAGTGTGCCTTTTGTGTGGGCTGAGTACACCTTCCTCTTGTAGTTGAGTCTTGGTTGCTATTGGCAGATCAGTGGGAGGCTTTTACCCAGGCCAGTCACCTGCAAGGATTGGCTGTAACCACCACCCTCTTTAGAGGAACAGCCCTTCAGGGGCAGAGTGATGATGCTCCAACATGATCTTTAGCTGTCCACTGGGTGCGCAGACCCTCAGGTTCCTGGGTGGTGCAGACCAAGGTAAGCCCCCACCTGTGTTTTGCCCAGGGCACCCTGCCTGAGCTATAAAGCAGTCTGAGATGGTTGCTACTTGTGCTGGGCTTGGAGATTACCAGGCAAAGTCAAGCTGTGAATCTAGGCTGGCTGCTGCTAGTGCTGAGCCTGGAGTTCAGTGATGCCAGCTGTTGCTTGTTTGAGAGGATTTAGGAAGTTGTGCAGTATGAGCCAAGACCGGCCATTTATATGGAAAAGCAGCTTGGGTGGGCCTGTAAGTTGGGTGGGGTGGATAGAGTCTCTGGGGATTTCCAAGTCAGGTCAGTGTTAGCCAGGTTGATGGAGTCTCGGATATGGCCCCAGCTTGCCAACTCTGTGGCACTATGGGAGGAGTGTTTGGAAAAGGGACTATAGCCTCTGCTTGCCTTGAGGCCAGACTATTGAGTTCATCTCTGTATACCGCTTGTGCTTTTCAAACTGCTACCCTGATTCTCCAGCTCAGACGTAGTGAGTCTGTGTAGGTGAGCCTGTGTGTGTGTTCTTTAAGAAGAACTGCTTGGGGCTCTAGCAGTTTCTTCCACCGACTGAATCCCTGTTGATTTTTGCAGCCAGAAGTTGTGGGGACTTATCTTCCGGGCATGGTACCCTGGGCTGGGGGACCTGGTGTGGGGCTGGGACTCCTTTCTCCCGAGATATCCCTCCCATGTTTTTATCCAGCACACGTGGATATGGGACTAGCCCATTCCTTGTGTGCACCCCTTCTACCAGTCTAGATGATGTGGTTTCTTTAATTCTATAGTTGTTAGACTTCCATTCAACTCAATTTTGGATGGTTCGGAGTGATGGTTATTTTCTGTTTTAGTTTTAATTTTGATTTAGTTGTGCAAAGAGATGAGCAATGCCTGCTATGCTACTGTCTTGACCAGAAGTTGACATTGACTTCTTACAGATGTAGCCAAGTTGTCTTGTCTCATATTCTGAATTTGATTCCTTCCTCATGGTGTCTTATTCCCAGTAAACTAGAATCAGTTCATCATTTTTAACAATTAGATGATAGATAATGTTGTAACCTTTATTTTGCTTTAAATCAGGAAACACATAAGTTGTTTGTACTATTTAGTGATGCTGAGTTTGATTACAATGCAAAGTTTGGTTACCATAGACTATTTCCCTTGTAAAGGTATGGTTTCTTCTTTGCAACTATTACGTAATCTGTTTGGAAGTATTTTTGTACCAAGTAAATATCCTGTCCTCTGTTCATTGACCTTTTACCTAATGGTTTTAGCATCTACTGATTGGGTTTCCAAAATGGTGATTTCAATATTTTCTCATTTTTTTCTACACTTACTAGCTAATGCTTTTCTGTAAAGAGATCTCTCTCTTTTTTCTCCTTTCATCTCTCTTACTTACAGTGGGCTCTTCTGTATCACTCCAGATTCATGGACTTTTTGTTTAATGTTTTATATAATTTTTAATGGTTTTGCTGCTGTTAGTACAATAATATGCCATAGTGTTTTTTTACAGTAATATGACAGACTTTTCCAAAGCAGCTTTTAAAAGATAAATTTTATTTTTAATTAAAAAATAATAAAAATATTTTTAATTTAGGTATTCGTGTTTTTTATAAAGTATTTCTGCTGTACAGTTATTAATTGTCTTTAACAGAAAATTGATTTTATTTTATGCTGGACCTTGATAGTTTGTACCTAATATTGTTGGTTTGCAGAAATGATTGAGTTAGTTTCTTATTGAATTTACACCCTGACTGGTGTGGCTCAGTGGCTTTAGTGCCAGCCTGCAAACCAAGGGGTTGCGGGTTCGATTCCCAGTCAGGGCACATGCCTGGGTAGTGGGGCCAGTTCCCCGGTTGGGGGCATGCGAGGGGCAGCCACACATTGATGTTTTCCTCTCTCCCTTTCCCTCTCTAAAAATAAATAAAATCTTTTTTTAAAAAGATTGAGTTAATTTCTTATTGAATTTGGTATTTAGTAAATTTTGTATGCACTAAATATATACATACACTAAATAAATATATATACACTAGTATTTAGTACACAGAATATACACTAAATGTTAAGTAATATTGAATTTTAAATGAAATAAATATTAAGCTAAGCTTAAGATAAAACCAAGCATTAAGATTAAACTCTCCCTTTAAGTATTTGTTTTACATGTTCCATGTCAGTTTTTCCAGGAAGCCTGTAGAAGTAGAAAAGATCCAATAATGTCATACAGTTGCCTCTCCTGACTCTGTCCCTTTTGAGTGTTTTATGTTGGACAGTTTTTCCTGATGAGATCAACTATCTTAGAATCTTGCTTGATCTGTTTAAAAGTTTTTGCCTACACGCGACTGCTTATCATTCAGGTACCCTGAGTAAGTAGTCTCATCCAGTAGTGTATTGGCTAGGTTCAGCATAAAGAACAAGGACTGTAACAGTTAAGACTGCCTAGTACTGAAATGATTGCTTTTTGAAGTTCTTGGGACCTTTGTACTGGGAAGGACTTAAGGGGAGGCTAGACAAGACTTCTTCTGGCCTTTTGTTTCCTGTATTTCTAGAGGAAAATATGAAGAATTATGTGATACTCTTGAGAACTAAGTATTTGGTATAAGAAATAAAAATTAATCTTAGATTAAACTCATGAATAAACTTTATTAAACTAAAAACTCAATGGAAGTTGTAAAATCTTCTAGATACTTACTTCAGAAAATATGTTTGTTCAGCAGCATTTAGGAATTGCCCTACACCTGATTTAACTAGTGGTTTTGTCTTTCTTTATGAATATTGAAGTTAATGTTTAACATCTCTTCCTGTGTTATAACACTGCTTAGCACCACTTTAGTGACATTTAAAGAAAAAGCGATTTAGGAGGAACGGCTACAGTGCTGAGTGGAGGAGGCAGGAAGCTGAATGGGAGCAGGAGCTGGGTGGGCACCATGGCTGGAATCACCACCATCGAGGTGGTGAAATGCAAGGTCCAAGTTCTGCAGCAACAGGCTGATGATGCAGAGGAGAGGGCCAAGCACCTCCAGCGGGAAGGAGGGAGAAAGGCGGGAACAGGCTGAGGCTGAGGTGGCCTCCTTGAACTGTAGGATCCAACTGGTTGAAGAGGAGCTGGACCATGCCCGGGAGTGCCTGACCACTGTCCTGCAAAAGCTGGAGGATGCTGAGAAAGTTGCTGATGAAAGTGAGAGAGAAGTATGAACGTTATTGAAAACCAAGCTTTAAAAGAAGAAGAAAAGATGGAAGTCCAGGAAATCCAACTCAAAGAAGCTAAGCACATTGCACAAGAGGCAGATGGGAAGTATGAAGAGGTGGCTTGTAAGTTGATGATTATTTAGAGATTTGGAACACACAGAGGAACAAGCTGAGCTGGCAGAGTCCGATTGCCTGAGAGATGGATGAACAGATCAGAGTGATGGACCAGACCCTGACATGTCTGAGTGCTGCTGAAGAAAAGTACTCACAAAAAGGACAAATATGAGGAAGAGATAAAGATTCTTAGTGATAAACTCAAGGAGGCAGAGACCCCTGCCGAGTTTGCTGAGAGATCTCTGGAAAAGACAGTTTATGAGTTGGAAGATAAACTGAAATGCACCAAAGAGGAACACCTCTGCACACAAAGTGTGCTAGACCAGACTCTGACCTGAATGAGACAGAGAGCACCTCAGTCCTGCCCTGCCGCCGCTGCTCCCTCTGACTGACCCCGCCTGAGGCCAGCCTGCCAGAAGCTGACTTTTAAATTGAGGGCCGAGCTTGAACTGGAAGGCTGCTTTCTCTTTTCACTTCCTCCCCCACCCCCACCCAATGTCTTTTTTGCCAAACTCTCTCTGCCTCTCCCAGATATTCTGGTTGGGCTAGAGGCTCAGCATCTTTGGGAAACATTTAAGGGAATGTAAGCACAATGCGAAGTGTCTTTAAAAGCATGTTGTGGTATGCACATTTTGTAATTACCTTTTGTGTTATTGTAGCAGCCATTTGTAAAACATTCCAAATAATTCCACAGCTCTCAAGCAGCAGTCTGATCCCTTTCTCACTTTTAGAAGGTAATTTTTCAGCTTAGTCCATATTGCTTTCTCCATAGAGGAGGGAATGAGGTATGGACCTGCCTTATGGAGAACCAAACAGAGCCCAGAGAAAGACTCCACTATGGGGAATCATCGCTTTGTGCAGAGTACCAGTCTAATTAGAATGGTGATTCCAGGAGGAGTTAGCAAAAAAAAAAAAAAAATTCAGATTTCAACTTTAAGGTATTTTTGGGTAATATTTTTTTAAACAGAAATTAACAAGTTAAAATGGTGATACCTCTCTGAGACCAAATCCTTGTCCTATCTTTACCCTCTTCTCAGTGGTTCACAAAATGGATCATGTGCCCCTTATGTTGAAGTGACCAGTTATTTGCTCTCGTGCCTCCTTGAAAGAAAGAAAATTATGTTTTTGCCACTGATTTAGCATATGAAATCATCTCATCACCCTTTTCTGGGCCTGAAGCTGCTGTCTTTTTTTTTTTTTTTTGGTATATTTTATTGAGTATACTGTTACAGTTGTCCCATTCCACCCACCCCCACCCAAAGATGCTGTCTCTAAAAGTGCCATTGTGCTTTGTATCACTTAGTGCTGGAGAAATTTTGAATAGTTTATGTACAAAACTGTTTTTAAATTTTATATTATTTTGAAACTTTGTTTCTTTGGGGTTGGGGCACATTGACCACCCCGCCTGGCTGTGAAAGCTCTCTACAGTCTGGGCTGGCAATGTGCTGGTCTTCAGGTTTCTTTCCTTACCCAGTACCCCCTTATTGGTGAGGTTTCTGTGAGGTCTGTTAGGTTTGCATCTTGTAGCTTACTGGCTTAAAATGTACTCCCCTTTGGTATGATCTCTTTTGGGGCTGATTGACAGAAAGAGAAACCAATAGTGCAACTAATTTGATACTGAAAATTGACAAATGTCTTTTTAAAATAAAGAACCAGTGCTTCCAAAAAAAAAAAAGTCCATTTAATTTGTAATTATTGGTAAATTGATATGTCTTTCTAAAAATCCAACATAGAGTGATGACTTTACAATCTAGGATTTTGAGAAACTCCTAGGCTGTTGATAATATGCCTATAAATCTGGACAGAGGTTTTATTCCAAGACTAATTTTGACCTTACTCTAAGATTAGATGTTTTACATTCATATCATCTTTTCTTTTCAATGTAAAATAATAAGTGAGGGTTCAATGGTAGTAATTGTTTTAACATTTAACATTAACATTAAAAAAATATCTTGCTGCTAAGATAAACTTCTGTTTTAAAGGATGTATGTAATTTTTCAGATGTTGGGAAGAAATTATTTAAAAATGGTATACCAATTTTTAAAAAAAATTCAGCGTGGCAAATCTTTAAATAATACATCCATATTGCTTGGATTTTTTGTAAAAAGACTATTGGGAGCATGTAGTATGGAGGATTACAAACATTATTCAGGGATCCTATGCTGAGAGGGAGAGAGCAAGATTTAATTTTTTATTTTTTTTCTGCTGTAATTTTGACTTCTACAGAAACCTATTCTGGACTGTTTGCCTTGTGTAATCGTAGTTTTTGTCAGCTGCATTAGATGTGACATTAGAAATGTGCCATATTTCCACACTATTATAAATTTTATCTTTAGAACAAACGGATTTTATGTTATTTTTTCAACAGTCATTTCCCTCTCCCGATGTTTAATATAAAGTATGTAATCAAGGGGTTTTGTTGTTGGTTTTAAAACAAGAGTTGACTAATTTATTCACTAAATACTGTTTGTTCACCTGCTATGAAAAGCACAGATTTGTTCTGACAGTACAGTAGTAAATCAGTCATTCAAACTATCCTTGGCATTCTTGTAATGTATATAGTGATAGAAATTTAAAAGTAATAATTGCACTGTTAATTATTTAATTAGTGTTGTGAAAAATGCCACAAAAGAAAAGAATACGGGGTTTAATGAAATGTCAGTTCCTGAAGAGGACATACAATTGTCAGGTCTTAAACTTAGCTGCTTGATATATAATTAAATTTAGGGTCTATTTGATATATCTGTATAGACAATCCTTTTTCCAATTTGGATTTTCTTTTGGTATATTTTATTGATTATATGATTACACTTGTCTCATTTTGTTTTATCCCCTTTAACCCCTCTACCCTGCACCACATCCTATCATCCCCATACCTTTTAGTTTATGTTTATGGGTTGTACATATCAGTTCTTTGACTTCTCAATTTCCTATATTCTTAGCCTCCCCCGTCTGTTTTTTTTTTTTGTTAACATTTTTCTGCCACCACTTTCCACAGCCCTTCCCCTCCCCACTTCCCACCCTCAATCCTTCCCCCATTTGGCTTTGTTGATGGGTCCTTTATGCATGCTCCTTGATGACCCTTCCCCTCCTTTTCCTTTGTTATCTCCGCCCTCCCCCCCAACCCCCCAGTGGAATTGCCGGGTTAAAAGCAGTTCCATTTTTAGTATTTTGAGGAAATTCCAAACTGTTTTCCACAGTGGCTGCACCAGTCTGCATTCCCACCAAAAGTGTACTAGGGTTCCGTTTTCTCCACATCCTCACCAGCACTTGTTGTTTGTTGATTTATTTATGATGGCCATCCTGGGTGGTGTGAAGTGGTATCTCACTGTGGTTTTCATTTGCATCTCTCTGATGGCTAGTGAGGCTTAGTGTTCTTTTGTGTGTCTCTGGGCCCTGTGTATGTCCTGCTTGGAGAAGTGTCTGTTCAGGTCCTTTGCCCATTTTTTAATTGGATTGTTTGTCTTCCTGGAGTGGAGTCATGTGTGTTTTTTCTATATTTTGGAGCTCAAACTCTTGACCGAGGTATCATTGGCAAATATATTTTCCGATACGGTTGGTTCCCTTTTCATTTTGCTGATGTTTTCTTTAGCCGTGCAGAAGTTTCTTGTTTTGATGAAGTCCCATTTGTTTATTCCTTCCTTTATGTCCCTTGCTCTAGGGGACATATTGCCGAAAATATTGCTGCATGGAATATCAGATTTTCCTGCCTTTGTTCCCCTCTAGGACTTTTATGGTGTCACGGCTCATATTTAAGTCTTTTATCCATCTTGAGTTTATTTTTGTGTATGGTGTGAGTTGGTGGTTGAATTTCATTTTTTTTGTATGTAGTTTTCTAGATCTCCCAATACCACTTGTTGAAGAGACTATATTTACTCCATTTTATGCTTCTGCCCCCTTTGTCAAATATTAAATGACCATAGAGACATGGGTTTATTTCTGGACTCTGTTCTTTTCCTTTGATCTATGTGTTTGTTCCTATGCCAGTACCAGGCTGTTTTGATTACAGTGACCTTATAATATAGTTGATGTCAGGCATTGTGATCCCTCCTGCTTTGTTCTCCTTTCTCAAAATTGCTGCAGCTATTCAGGGTCATTTATGATTCTGTATAAATTTTTGAAATTTTTGTTGTATATCTGTGAAATATGTCATTGGTATTTTAATAGGGATCGCGTTGAATCCATAAATTGCTTTGGGTAGTACAGACATTTTGATGATGTTAATTCTTCCAATCCTTGAACATGGTGTATGCTTCCATTTATTTGTGTCTTCCTTAATTGTTTTCTTCAGCGTTGTGTCGTTTTCTAGTATAGGTCTTTTACCTCCTTGGTTAAGTTTTTTCCCAGGTACTTTATTTTCCTTGTTGCTATAGTAAATGGGATTTTTCTCCTGATTTCTGCTTCTGATATTTCATTGTTGGTATACAAAAATGCCTTCGATTTCTGAATAATGACTTTGTATGCTGCTATTTTTCCAAATTCACTTATTAGGTCGAGTAGTTTTTTGGTGGAGTCTATAGGGTTTTCTAAGTGCACTATCATGTCATCTGCAAACAATGACAGTTTTACTTCCTCCTTTCCAATTTGGATGCTTTTTACTTCTTTTTCTTTTCTGCTGGCTGTGGCTAGGACTTCTAGTATGTTGAATAGAAGTGGTGAAACTGTACATCCTTGTCTTGTTCCCGATTTTAGTGGGAAAACTTTTAGTTTTTGCCCATTCAGTATAATGTTGGATGTACATTTCTCATATATAGCCTTTATCATGTTGAGGTATGCCCCCTTTATTCCACTTTGCTGAATGTTTTTTATCATAAATGGGTACTGTACCTTATCAAAAGCTTTTTCCACATCTGTTGATATGATCATCTGATTTTTGTTTTTCCTTTTGTTTATGTGATGTATTACATTTATTGATTCACAAATATTGTACCATCCGTGCATCCCAGGGATGACTCCCACTTGATCATGGTGGATGATCCTTTTTACTGTATTGCTGGATGCTGCTTGCCAATATTTCGTGGAGGATTTTAGCGCCTATGTTCATCAGCAATATTGGCCTGTGGTGTTCTTTCTTTGTTGTGTCATTATCTGGTTTTGGGATTAGGATGATGCTGCCCTCATAAAAAGAGTTTGGGAGTGTTCCCTCTTGGATTTTTTGGAATAGCCTGAGAAGGACAGGGGTTAGTTCTTCCTTAAATGTTTTGTGAAATTCTCCTGTGAGACCATCTGGTCCTTTGGTGTGCCTGGAGTTTTTGGATTACTGCTCCAATTTCACCAGCTGTTATCAGAATGTTCATGCTTTCTGCTTCTTCCTCACTCAGTTTTAGAAGATTATATTTTCTAGAAATTTGTCCATTTCACCCAGGTTTTCAAATTTCTTGGCATATAGTTGTTGTAATTTCTTACAATCCTTAGCATTTCCGTGGTATCAGTTGTAATTTCTCCTCTTTCCTTTCAAATTTTATTTATTTGGGTCCTCTCTCTTTTTTTCTTGATGAGTCTGCTTAAAGGCTTGTTGACATTATTTATCTTTTCAAAGAACCAGCTCCTGGATTTATTGATTTTTTGAATTGTTCTTTTAGTCCCTATGTCATTCAGTTATGCTCTGATCTTGATTATTTCCTTCCTTCTGCTCTCTCTCAGCTATGTTTGTTATTCCTCCAGTTCTTGTAAACGTAGGGCTAGGTCGTTTATTTGAAATGTTTCTTTCTTTTTAGGTAGGTCTGTATTGCTATGAACTTTCCTCTCAGGATTGCTTTTGTGTGTCCTTTTGGTTTTGGACCGTTGTTTGTTCATTTTCATTTGTTTCCAGAAACTTTTTTATTTCTTCTTATGATCTCATTATTGACCCATTCATTGTTTAATAGCATGCTAGTCAGTGTCCATGAGTTTGAATGTTTCTGCATTTTTTCTTTGAGGTTGGTTTCTAATTTTAAACCCTTGTGGTCTGAGAAAATGGTTGATTTGATTTCAAGTGTCTTAAATTTGTTGAGGCTTGTTTTGTGTCCTATCATGTGGTCTGTCTTTGAAAATACTCCATGCGCATTTGAAAAGAATGTATATTTTGCTTCTTTGGGATGAGAGGTTCTATATATATCAGTTAGGTCCTTTTGATCTAGTGTGTCGTTCAGTTCCACAATGTCCTTGTTGATATTTTGTTTGGATGATCCATTCCATTCATTGTTGACAGTGGGGTATTAAAATCCCCTACTGTGTGTTGCTGTCTGTATCTTTCTTGAAGTCCCGCAGGATTTTTCTTATATATTTCGGTGCTCCTTTGTTGGGTTCATGTAGGTTTACAACATTTGTGTTTTCCTGACAGATTCCTACTTTGAGTATTGTAAAGTGTCCATCTGTGTCTCTTTTATGGCCTTTGTTTTGAAGTCTATTTTGTCCGATATAAGTATTGCTACCCTGGCTTTTTTTTCCTGTCCATTTTCTTGGAATAATTTTTTCCAACCCTTTAGTTTTAGTTTGTGTAGGTCTTTTGTTCTGAGGAGGGTCTCTTGTAGGCAATAAATGCATGGGTCCTGCTTTCTTATCCATTCAGCTACTCTGTTTCTTTTAATTGGAGCACTTAATCTCTTTACATTTAAAGTTATTATTGATAGGTACTTATTCATTTTTTCTCTTTGTCTTGTATTTCTCTCTTTCTCACTCTTTTTCTCCATCTTCTTAAAGCAGTCCCTTTAGCATATCTTGCAATACTGGTTTGAGGTATATTCCTTTAGACTTCCTTTGTCTGGGAAACTACTTTTTTCACTTTCCATTTTAATCGAGAACCTTGCTGGGTAGAGTAGTCTTGGTTGCAGGCCTTTACTTTTCATGACTCAGAATATTTCTTGCCATTCCCTTCTGGCTTGGAGTGTTCCTATAGAGAAGTCAGCTGCTAACCTTATCAGGGCTCCCTTGTATGTTATTTCCTGTTTCTCCCTTGCTGCCTTTATGATTGTCTCTTTGTCCTTGATATCTGCCATATCTGCCATTTTAATGATGATGTGTTTTGGAGTTGATCTCTTTGTGTTCCTCTTGAATTGGACCCTCTGTGCTCCTGGACTTGTGTGACTTTTTCTCTCCTCAAATTAGGGAAGTTTTCCATCATTGCTTTTTCAAACAGGTTTTCTATCTCTTGCTCCTCTTTATCTCCTTTTGGTATTCCTATCATATGGGTATTATTACGTTTCATGTTGTCCTGCATTTCCCTTAACCCCTCTTTGTTCTTTTTGACCCTTTTTTCATTTTCTTTCTCTTTCTGGGATTTTTTTTTTTTTTACCATGTCCTCCATCTCACTGATTCAAATCTCTTCTTTATCTAGCCCACTTTGATTCCTTCTACTGTGTTCTTTAATTCAGAAATTGTATTCTTCATTTCCTCTTGGTTCTTGTTGATAGTTTCTATATCCTTTTTCATACAGATCTAGTTTGCAGTAAGTTCCTAGTAGTTTCCCTGTAGTTTTTTGTAATTCTCACTGAGCTCATTGTGTTCATTGAGCTTCCTTATAACCATTGCTTTGAACTGAATATCTGATAGTTTACTTGTCTCTACTTCATTTAGTAGTCTTTCTGAGGATTCCTCCTTTCCTTTTGACGGGGGGTGGGGGGGGGTGGTTCTTTGTCTTCCCATTATTTGACTGCTGGAGCAAAACCACAAAGCCCAGGAAAGAAACCCATGACCACAGAAATAGCTCTCTCCTGTAATCCCACTCTCAACAGCAAATGAACCAGTATTAATAAGACTGTAAATAGAATAAGAGTATTGTAGGGAAGGAGAGAACTAAACTATAATGTACAATCTAGTGACTTAATATGTTCAGACTTGAAGGATAAGAAATAAATGTTAAAAAGCCATGTAGTAATGAAAATATCTCAAATTATGGAGAAACCACAGTGGATTTCATCCCGGTAACCTCTAGTATTTACTGCTGTTTTTTCTTTCTGGATCCACCTCTGGTGATGTCAGATGTTGACCCCACCTGACCGTAGGCAGCCTCTTGAAGTCTTCCGGGGATCTACTGTCTGTGGCTGTCTCCTTCAGTCATTAATCTAGTCACACTGTGCTCAGCAGTCAGGCTTAAGTACCATCGGGAGGGTGTAATCCCTCCTGGGGGTTGGGGTTAATGTTTCCTTTCAGGCTGCTGCTGCTCAGAGGGGAGTGGTCTGTCTGAGCTTGATGGCTGCTGCCTTACAGGGGATAACTCAGCACTGGGATCCCGGAAGGTACTCTCAGTTTCTCCCCAAAGTCTTTGTCCCCAGTCTCTCTTCATGCATCTCTAGCCCACTCGCCCTCTGCATTTACCAGAGGAAGTAGCTGCAGATGAGAGTTTATGCATTGGCCCTTTAAACAACTCTCTCATTCTCCAGCTGCGCATCTCTGGCAGGGAACAACCTTTCTCCTTTTTATAGCTG
>PVJD01004810.1:0-128384 GCA_004026545.1 Mormoops blainvillei | reverse complement strand
ATGTCTTGTAAGGTGCTTAGCTTCTCTATTTAGGCTGGTGAAGGTTCTGGAAGGCCTCTTGAAAGACCTCTTGTTCCTAAATCCAAGTCAACAAGCAACCACTAGCCCCGTCTGTTGGTAATGGGAAGAGCTGATGTATTGGAGTTCTTCCGAGTGGCTCTGTTCACATCTACTACAAAAGTTTCTGGATCGAAAGTTAGTTGAAAGTTCTGTACAGTCTTTTCCTTGGCACTGTGGTAAGATACCGAAGAAATAGAAGGCAGATTTTAGGCCTTTGAGTGCCTCATAATTCAATGGAGTTCAAAAGTAGGAAAAAATAAACCTAGCCTCAGCCTTTTTTTTTTTTTTTTTTAAAGAGAGAGGGGAAGGAAGCGAGAAAGAGAGGGAGAGAAACATCGATGTAAGAGAGGGACATCGACTGGTTGCCTCTCACATGTGTCCCGACCAAGGACCTGACCAAAACCCTGGCACGTGCCCTGACCACTTCACTTTGTGGGACGACACCCAACCAACTGAGCCCTGTCCTGAGGTCAGGGCAACCTGAGATGAGAATAAAGGTCTTCCATCTCATGCACAGTAGCTTTGTCTCAAAGTCCATGGAATAACTATTTAATCCTGACTTGTGTAAATCTAGGAAGAATTTCCCAGCTCTTGAGATGGCTCGGTTAACACAGAGAAACAATGCACATGATTAGAAACCGTGACTTGAGTGCAAGGGCAATGGCATTTCCAAGGTGGGGTGGGAGCACTTGGGAAAAAGTTGAATTTCTAAATTCCCACTTAAAAGAATCAAGAGATAGGGAAAAATAAATTTTTTTACAAGCACATTCACATTTAGGGTTTAGGTTTTTATTTAGTTAGAACTGAAAGAACAAACAGAAGCAGAGATCTGCTAAGGAGAGAGTGTGTATTTTTAATGAAGATTTTTTCTTTCTTTTTATATTTACTGTAGTCTAGGCAAACATGCACACAAATAGCCACAATTTGCAAATCGTTCCTGATATATTTTCTGCTCTTTGAATTCCCTGAGTGCCTGCAGCATAATTAGAAAGAAGCAATCTTTTACATCAGTAATGGGAAAGAGGCCGCGGTTTCAGCCTGCAAATAAGATGTTACCTAAAAGGAAAATTATAGATGACGGAGCAACTGATCTCGTCATGGAAGCAGGAAGGGAGATATTGAGACACCGGAAAGTGTTCCTAGCCATGCACGCTGATGTCGCTCTCTGCAGCCCAGAGCCACCCACTGTGACCACAGGCACAGGGAAGATGATGCAGACGAAGGGGAAGAAATGCAAAACCCTCTGGAGAAATGCACATGGTTTCCACTGGCATCTCCTTTGTGGGTTTTAGGCTGTGGACTTTAAAACAGAGTTTGTGATGTTCTTCTTCTGCCCTGTTTCATAGCCCCTCCTCTGATACAGAGTGGATGAGCTAGACAGGCTTTACAAGGGCCACAGCTCCTACTTTCAGTTAATGATCAGTTGACTGATTCATTCATTCATTTATCACTTGCTCTGTTTGGTGAGTACCTGGACATTAGAGTGTCTGCTTGGTGCCATCCTAAACTCTGGGACTACATCAGCATACCAAAAAGACTAAGCTTCTCCCCTTATTAGGACTTACATCCCATGGGGGACCCAGATAACAGACAGAGACATAAAATACAGTATTCTTTGGTTCTTTGGGGGAAAATAAAGCACAGTACTATGGTAAAAGTGTGACTGGGCCGATACATTAGATAAGACGGGTAGGGAAGGCCTGTTTGGGAGGGTGGATTTTGAGAAGAGAACTGAGTGATGAAAGGGAGGGAACCATTTGAGTGTCTGTGCAGAAGGAATCCTGCTGAGAAGGAGCATCCTGGTCAGAGGGAGAATTCTGGCCAGAGGGAGCATCTTGGTTAGAAGAAGCATCTGTGAAAAGACCCTAGAGCTGGGAAGTACTTAGTATCTTTCAGGGACAGCCAGGAGACGAGTGTGAATAGGGCAGTGTGGGCCACAGCCAGCAATGGGAACAGGCCTCGGACCATTAGGACCTTCAGATTTTACTCCAAGTATGACAGTAAGCCGTCAGGAGTTTTGATCAGAGGAGTTACATGAGTCAGTCCAACTTATAAAATAATATTCCGGTGACCATGTGAAAAGTAGATCCTGGGAGCCGTGGAATCAAGGTTGAGGGGATATGTTTATAGAGGTAGAAAGGGTTCCTTGGATTGGAGAAATAGCGGTGGCATTGAATGTTGAACTGATGGGATTTGCTGATGAGTAAAGGCTATAAGAGAATGAGAAAGACCAAGGAAGATTTCTAGAACTTTTGGATTGAGTGACTGGGTGAATGGATGGAGAAGAACAAGTTTTGGAGTGGGAGGACATCAGGAGTCCTGCATCCAAGATGCCTTGTAAATATCCAAGAGTCAGTACTGAGCAGGCAGATGGAGCCATGGTTTTGGAGTTCATAGAGATGCTTGGGCTGGAGATAATCAGAGCTATACCAGGAGAGGGCAATGCTTAGGAAGCCAAATAAGGAATGTCCAGAAAGGAGGAACTGATGGCTGTGTGAAATGCTGAGAGGATAAACAAGATGAGGTCTGGGAAGTGACTGTTGGGTTGGGCCAAATGGAGACCAGTGTGACCCTGACAAAAGCCACCTCAATGGAGTGATGGAGATGAAGGGCTGATTGCAGCAGGTCAAAGAATGAGAGGTTGGCAGGTGAGGACAGTGAATATGGAAGATTCTGTTGAAGAGTTTTCTTGTACAAAGGGGGCAGAGGAATAGAGTGGTGGCCCAATGGTACGTGACATATATGAAAGGATTTTTTAAAAAGAGGGGAGCCCTGGCTGGCATGGCTCGATTGATTGGAGTGTCATCCCGTGCACCAAGGGATTGCTGGTTCTGTTGCTAGTCAGGGCACATACATAGGTTGTGAGTTTGGTCCCCTATCAGGGCATGTGCAGGTGGTGGCCGATTGATGTTTCTCTCTCACATCGATGGTTTTCTTTCTAAAATCAATAAATGAATTCTCAGGCAAGGACTGAAAAAAATGAGGGACACATCCTAGAAGGCATATGCCAATAGAAATAACCCAGAAGAGAGGGAAAAATTAATGACCCAGGAGAATTGAAGAGCAATGTTGCAGCATAGGTGGGAGGGCATGGGCTAGGAGGAAGGATGGTCCATCTGTGTATCAGGACAGAAAGCCGATCAGGTGACACAGGCACAGGAACATCGATACATTTGGTTGTGGCAAGCTGAGGAAGTCTTATTCCAGTTTCCCAGTGAAATAAGAAAAGGCTGTACACTGGGAGGAAGGAAGTTTTAGAAGACTGAGAATGAAGGTATGGAATAGACACAACATCTTTGGAGGCAGGAACACGTCTTCTCGAGGGGAATGCAGTAGGAACACCAGGCCGCCTGGAGTTTTTAATGTGGGACCACTGCTGGATAAGGAGGCAAGTAAGGACACAGGTGAGGATTCAAAGTAAAAAGGAGATTGGGCCAATGGCACAGATGTGGCAGCAGGACCAAACAGTGATTGAAGGCTCAGAAGGAAGGAGCTGAAAGTATCGAAGGCAGCCATCTGGGATGCCTGGAATTGGGATTTTGGAGGTAGTTCCTTTATGAGTTCCTTTATGAGTCCATGAGATTAGCTGCCTGAAATGGCATGCAGTACATGTTTGTTGGAGGCGAGGCAGGTAAAGGAGCAAATAAGGAACCGAAGCCAGGGTATTGGGTGGTTTATCTACATGAACACTGGCATCACTAATTGTGATACTTAAATCTTCAATGAATGGGGAAGGGTTTTGGTGAGAAGAAGATTGTAAGAGGTGACCTCTCAGCTAACAGCTTTAGGGGGGGTGTGCTGAAGTCCTAATGGAATTCATCTTGGCTTTGGAATAGAGTCACAGTTGCACAGACCCAACACTTAATTTAAATAAATAGGAAGCTTAAGTTGAGTGTGCAGGAGTCATTGACATTCTGAGCTCCATAACAAACTATTTTATCTGAAGGTAGAGAGGAAGCAGAAGCTAATAAAAAAAATAGCTGCTCTGAAAATGCAGTAATGACCTAGAAGCTGATCTGAGAATCCAAATCTGGTCCCCAGGAAATCTTTTCTTTTGGGTTGGCCAAAAAGTCTGTTACTTTTTTCTGTAAAACAAAACAAACATTTTCATTTTCACCAATAACTTTATTGATTTGGATATTTTGAATATGTCAACTATCACCCGCTATTGACCTCTAGTGCGTAGAGGCCAGGGGTGCTGCTAAACATCTTCCAGTGCGTAAGACAGCCCCACAGCAACGAATTATTTGGCCAGAATGTCAATAGTACCAAGAAACTTTGTGAACCACTTTTGACACCTGCAATCAGTCACAGCACCTTCTCCATATGCTGCACAAATCTTTTTTTGCATTTCAGTTGCATTTTTACCTTTCTTGAAATAATGAATCGTAATACACTGAAAATGTTCATATCTTCTTCTATCTCCAATATTAAAATGGCTGCACAAAAATTCAGTTTTAATAAGTTTTTTTTTTAATGCACGCTGATATGACAGCTGTCACAATACAGTCTAACAAAGCTGTTTTGAATGAAGTTAAAGACAACTAAGCACTCATTACTAGAGCCATTGTACAGGAAAACCGTAATGAGCTTTTTGGCCAACCCAATATTTGGCTAACCTGCAAGTGTCATCGGAAGTCCTTGAGATGACCAGATAAGAATGGCCGTGTTTTCATGGCGCTCTGGAAACATGCACCAAAAGTCATCCGAGTGTTGTAATAGTTTTGTCTAATAGGCTTCTTAAGGTGATGATAAATCTTAGGGAAGTCAGGTATCTTTCCACAGCAGGAAAGAGCTGTTTTAATTATTACTTGTTTTAGTTGTCATATATTTAGTCCCACTCATGAATTTTTTTTTTCCCAGATGAAGATTAGAGTCTTTGTTCAGTTTAAAATTTTATTGTTATTTTTACTGGAATATTATTAAAGCTATTAGCTTGAAAAAGAGTAGCTTAATTGTCTACAAATTTTCTATTCAAGAACAAGAATGCCTCTTCATTCTATTTTTAAAAATATATTTCAGTTTGTTAGCTTTCTTATTTTATATACTTCAGTTTGTCTCATGTTTTCTTTTTTAGTAAAATGTACTGCTCAAGACAGACTCCCAGCACTTCCCTGCTTACATATAGGAAGATGTTACATATGTTCCCGCCATAGGAAGATAGCCTGGTCATTAAGACACTGAATAGGATATGGTACAGGTGAATTAACAGAGTGTCTGTTTCTTCCCATTGAACTCTGAATAACGCTGAGAGCTTCCAGGTAGTCATTCTTGCTGCAGTTTCGTGCATGGGGCTAACTATCTTCCAAACAAACAAACAAACAACTAAAGACTCTGAGCACAGCCTTGTCCTGCAGTGGATGAAGAACAGGGAGGATGGAAATAATCCTCTGAGGAGTCATTGTCTGAAATGCAATTTAAAATAATTCAGTGTGTCTGCAAATGGCTAGACAGCAGCCTAACTGCCCATAGGCCAGTGCTGCACAGCACTGCACAGTGACGTGCTGCTATGTGGAGCCAAACCACTGGGCAGTCAGTTATAACAGATTTTCCTTTCCATGGGCAGAACGTGGATCTTGGATCAGAACTTGGATCAGTTGATGATTGGATCCAGCAGGAGGAAGTCACTCTTTAGTCTTTGATCTATGATATATAAGGATAGCATTTCCTTCCCTCCAAAATGCAGAGGGATGGGGCACGGATGCCAGCCATCTTCGTGGCTTCACACATGAGGCTAGAACACATTATCATTAGCTGTCTCTCCCTTACAACTTTCTGACAGTGGCCATTCCTCAGTCGCTTCACCCTGATTCAGTCACTAGGAGAACGGAGACTGGAACCTGGCATACCTTCCCTGTAACTAACTGGCTATCTCCTACCTTCATGAAACTCTAGAAAACTTTGGTGTCAGTGAAGCCTGATTATCAGTTTTGTACTTTTTGAATATTACCCGGGAGGATGCCTTACTGGCTCAGTCATCAAGAAGGTTGCCATTCTGGGTTGTCTCTCTGATCTTCATCCAGGTGATTGGCAACAACCCTCGGTGGCTTTACAGAGGGTTTGAAGAGGAAGGTATCCCAAGAACGCAGAGCTGGTGCAGGCAGCTTGGACAGCATCCACGGCTGCGAGCCTGGGTTACCTCAGGTGTATGTACTGATGGCATGCCTAGTGCTCCGAGTAAAACACAGCTCTTGACTGTATTTTATGCAGTTTTCACTCACATATGCTTGTGCTTCCATGAAACCAATCTGCCCGAGCTGTGTGGGGCTAAGCGATGAACCCTCTGATAAATCCACTTAAAGCATCTGCTGCTGCAGACAGAGATGGGAGGCCTTTCATCAATAAAAGCAGTTGACCAAGCCCTCCTGAAGTCAGACGTTATTTCTTGCCAACGATCAGAGCTCCAGGTGAAACTCAGACTACTAGATTAAATGATTGCATTAAGGGACTTGAATGAATAAAACCATAGAGTGGGTCAGCTTAGTAATAGGGTTTAAAGACATCCACACAAGGCTGCAAGAGAACACTCAACATGGCAGCCCAATGTAACAATATGTATGGCTCAGAAATAGCATCACTGTTAGATTTTTCTGAGCATTCCTCTTCTCCCTGTCTCTTGAATTGTGGGTACAATAGTCCCCTTTTATCCTCAGGGGATATATTCCAAGACCTCAAGTGGATTCCTGAAACTGCAGATAGTTCTGAACCTGTATATAGAATATGTTTTTTCCTATACAGTACATACATGCCTACGATAAAGTTTTATTTACAAATTAAGCACAGTGAGAGATTAGCAACAATAACTATAATGAAATAGAACAATTATAATATACTGTAATAAAAGTTTGTGAATGTAACCTCTCTCAGTCTCTCTTAAAATACCTTAGTATACTGTACTCCCCCTTCTTGTGATGATGTGAGATGGTGCAATGCCTTGTTAAGTCAAGAACTTTTTCACTTAAAGGAAGCACTTTATGGCTTCTCTTCAGTGTTTTCAAATTTCCAGTGTCACTACTCTTGTGCTTTGGGGCCATGATGAAGTAAAATAAATGTGACTTGAATACAGGCACTGCGATACTGTGACTGTCAGTCTGATCATTGAGATGACCATTAAGTGACTAACAGGCGAATTGTGTATACAGTGGAGACACTGGATGAAGGGATGACTCACATCCCAGTTGGGACAGGGTGGGACAGTGTGAGGTTTCATCATACCGCTTAGAATGATGGGCAATTTAAAACTTATGAGCTGTTCATTTCTGGAATTTTCCATTTAATATTTTGGACTCCAGTTGGCCACAGGTAACTGAAACCTCAGAAAGAGAAATCGCAGATAAGGGGAGCCGACTACTGTATATGTAGTGTGTTTCCTGAAGAAGGAGTTGAAAAACTTCTGTTTTAGTTGCTTCTTTAAAATGCTATATCTGAAGTGTCAGATGATCTAGCATTACTATTATTTACAATAGCAACCACCTCTAGCAGATGTCATGGGACAGAGGAATAAAACAGGCTGGTAAATCCTAGCCAATAGCTTCTTATTAAGTAGAAACTAAAGAAGAAAATAAACATCATCTGCAAGAGGGAAGCTAAAGTAATTCTGCAGCCTGTGAGGAAAGTACATACGTTTATTTGGGCAGCTGAGATGTTTTCAAATGTAGTAGAGCACACTTTATGAAACTAGGGGCCTCTCCTGTTTTGAAGACAATTTAGAATGTGTCTTCTTGTCATTGGCCACTTAGAAATTTCTAAATCAACAACAGATGTTGTTGCATGTCCCAAAGAGATCCACGGAATGCCAGCTTCATGAGATGCTCATTAAAATAATAAAAGGGGAAAAAAAGATTCCATGATAGAATAAGTTTGGGAAATGGCATATATTATATTCCCTTTTGGCAGAATAATAATCCTCATTTATCATTTAGAGGTGCCAGAAATCCCACAGAGAAAAAACTTAACATTATTTAACCTAGAATTTTCCAAACACTTTTAATAACTTTACTGAGATATAGTTGACACACAGGACACTGCCCACATTTAACAGGTACAGTGTGTGCACCTGTGAGAACATCCCCACAATCCATCCCCTTGTGTTGCTGTTCGACTTCATTGTGTGGATGTTTCAGGTGTCTTTGTTCATTCACTTACTGACAGGCACAGGGTCGCTTCCAGTTTGGGGGGATTACCAACAAAGCTGCAGTGAACATTCATGTATAAGTCTCTGTCTGGACATACACTTCATGTTTTTTTGGATAAATACCTAGCAGTGGAATAGCTGGATCATAGGGTAGGTGTATGTTTAAGTCTTTATAAAGCTGCTAAACTGTTTTTCCAAAGCAGTTCTGCTATTTTGTGTTGCAGTCATCAATGTATGGGAGTTCCAGTTCCTCCACAGCCTCACCAACACTTAGTACCTTCAGTCTTTATACTTTTAGCTTAATAGGTGTGTGCTGGTATTTCCTGGTGGCTTTCATTTGCATTTCCCTGGTGACTAAGGATGTTGATTGTCATTCAGTATGCTTATGTGTCATCAGCTCTGCCTCCCCAGCTCAGCGTCTCAGGGGTCTACCTGAGGTCCCTCTCCTTGCTCTGCATCCAGGGAACTCTCTCAAGGTGCTGAGCTGGGAGAATCCTTGGGCTTGCTCATTTCTTTTCCCTTTCTGAGATCACTGCCTTGTATTGCTCGCTACCCACTTGAAAATGATGTTTTATATATTTTGTCTCTTTGGTTTGTTTTGGTTGTTTCAGGTGGGAGGGCAAATCCAGTTCCTGTTCCTCAATCTTTGCTATAAACAGAAGCTTCTAAACATATTTTTAAGTTTATATGACTACGAAAATTGTTTTTTTTGTCTGTTTTTTCTTTTAATCTCACAGAACTTTCGTTCAATGGATAACATATTGACAAGGATGAGATCATAGTTAATGTACTTGGTGAGGAGCCCTATGATCATAATGAAATGCGTAGCAGATTTATTTGAATGATTGCCACAGTACTACTTCCCTGCATTCTCATTATGTGAAATGTATGTGATTGACTGCTTCATCTTTACGTATCAGGTTTGTAATTGAGGCAGATGTCATTTCTTCTACTTTAAACACGAGGAAAGAATATCACACACGTTTTTAATGAATGTCAGTTATACTCATCCATAACGGGTGTAGGTCTAGAAATATCCTTTCTCCTTTATTCTGGTCACGTTGAAACCTCCAAGCGATGTGCCACTGGGTATCGGAACTAATGTGGATTTTACCTCTAATCCATCATACTGCGAATGATTGTGAACTTCAAAGATGCAGATTGATACGATGACTTTTCTATTTTGAGGCTTAAAATTTCCAACAGTTGTAGGATAAAGTCTGAAATCCTTACATGACAAAAAGCTTTTGTTATCTGTCTCATGCCTATCTTTGTAACGTCATCTCTTCTTTCTCTGTGACACTCCCTGCATTCCAGCCCTGTCAGGGCCACTCGTGGTTACAGAAAGAGTCCCTTGTTCTTTTACATTTCCTTGCCTCAAGAATCGTCCCTTCTCTCTAGAGAACCATCCTTCAAGATCTGGGCCTCTCTTCCGATCTTAAGACTCCCTGGACTTTACACAGAGTGAAGTGACTTCCTTGGTACTGTAGTGCCTCAGCAGACCTAATAACATCCTTACCATTTTGTATTAAAACTCTCCAGATACCCCTCTCCCCTTCTGCCAGACGTACTAGGTACTAGGCTGTGAGTGTTTTGCAGGCAATGACTTTGTGTCTGTTCATCCCTCCCTCTCCCACATGCCTCAGACAGTAGCTGGAACGCAGGGGCCCCCTCAAGGACCCTATTTTCTCCCTAGTGCAGATGTAGCTTGTTAAGAATCAGCAAACATAAGCAAAGCCTTCTGAGTATGCCGGCCACTGTTAGATGACTGGAGGAATTGCAGGACTTCGCCAAGCCTGCGTCACGCAGTGCTTGTTTGCGGTCAGGACGGCATCCATGTGGGATCCTCATGCAGGCAGCCCTGTGTTTGTTTTGTCTGAATTGGAGCTTTGACTGCACAGGGTCCAGGTGTCTCTGTGGCCTGTTCGAGACAGAGAGCTGGTGAGGGCAGCCAAGCCTTCTCAGAGTAGCCAGAGCAGCGGATTCCTTCAGGTTACTTGGCTCTCCCTTGTCATTTCTCCCGGAGAGGGCTCAGCTTTGTTGGATTTTATGTCAGAGTCTCTCAATGGCTGTACGTTCTGCAGGATGAGGGGGGGTTTGGTTGTTGTTAAGATTTGTTTGTTTATGGTTTTGAAAGAGGTGGCACGTGTTGCTCTCGATCACTGTGATTGTTCAGCAGAGAATATTTTGTTCCATGTTTAAATAACACCTTAAAGAAGATTCCTTCTCCTGCGAAATCTTCCCAAATGAAGGTCGTCATCTTCCTCTCATGGTTCCTGGGGCCAGCAAAACTGCAACAAAATAGGGTGGTATAAAGAATGTTAGAATATGGTTTTCCCCCCAATTTTTAATGGCAGAGATTCAGAGTAACCACAGTGTGATGCCATCGTATCTCTAAAATATTTTAAGTGCCTTGGCTCCAAATGTACTGTTCTCCCCTCCTACATTGTTTATTGTACTTCTGTGCATTACTTTTTTAGACCTAATTAGTAGCTGATTTTGAAAAGTGTAAGTTATCAATCCAGAAAACTGTAAACTTTTTATGTGTAAGTTAATTTTTCATTGGATTTAAATTTCAAGTCTAGGGAACAATTTTAAGTACAGTGTGAAGTGAACTTTCCTTTGCTCAGAATTTGATGTTGATTTTCTAGTTAGAGTCAGCTAAGCATTAGCTCCAAGATGTAAGGGGTTGGGGGTCTTGCTGGCCAGAAGCCCCTTCACACAGCCTTTTGGTGCCTTTGTCCCTGCAGCCCTTTATCCCCAGGTAAGGAGTCAGTAACCCAGGATTCCTTAATAACCACTTGGAGCTGCAAGACAGTTTTGTGAATGTGTATGTTTTTCTAAGGAGACAGCCAGTGCCTTTCATCAAATTCTCTGAGATAGCTGTAATCATAGAAACAGTAAAAAAAACACTTTTTAGGGACAAGATATGGGAACCATCTGGGGAAAGATGACAGCTCGTATTTGTTTGACACCCTGTTGATGTGAGGTGATACTCACGGATGGTTAACCCAGTTCTCCACTGTCTACCTTTGCTCTTTGGGAGTGAATTCTACGAGGCTGGGGTCAAGGTGTTTCCACATGGGCAGAGCCAAGGGGATAAACACAGAAGCCATGAAACCACGACTGGAAGGTCTCATTAGAGTTCCTATGTCTCAGACACTGTGCTCCAATCTGAAATCTTGTAGGTTATTGTCATGACAAGCTAAGTCCTGATCTTTTCAAGAACGCCCTTTGTAGACAGGAACATTCTGCGGACTGGCTCTGGAGTGCCAGAGATCCAGACTAACAACAAGTCCCCCTGGCAGACCCCAAACCAAAGCAGAGCTCTTGATAAATGGAATGCGATTTTTATTTTTATTTTTATTTTTATTTTTATTTTTATTTTTATTTTTATTTTTATTTTATATTTTAGTCCCAGGACCATCATGCTGTCCATGATAGATGAAAGAACCACTTAGAGATGTTGACATTCAGCATTCTCGATTTATCTTCCTAATAGAAATTTAAGGAGCAACAGCACAGACCATTTAAGATGCTAAGAACACTTAGAACAAATTCATTATTAAAGAAGAGTAGAAATTACTTTAACCCCATTTGCATAGGAGGAATGCAGAATTACCTAGTGCAGAAGGGTTTAAAAGTGAGAAAGAAACTAGAGTTGCAAAAAACAGGGAGAATGAGAGAGACCCCTACCCTTGTGTTACCTCGAAATACCACTGCTACCCTGTCAGGTCTGCAGCTCTCAAATGGACATGATCTCTGTGGACTTTGAAGGAATATTTCTGTGGTCAAGCAAGGTGACTGCAGGAACCCCCCAAGCTATTTAGGACCCAATTTTATGAACAAATCAAGATCCACCTGTCATTCTCTCATGTGTCTACATGAAATGGACAGAAGAAGCAGCTCAAGAAGCCTAAATTTGCCTCATTCCTCCAGGAAGTTGGAAGCACCGGTGAGAAACCCCCTGCTGCCCTCAAGTTCCTGTTCTTGACCAGCTTTGTGATCTTCCTTGCTTTCCCGAGATTATCCCCCTTTCCTTTCCTCTGCATTGAGAACCCCCCGACCCCCAGAGGTTTTATGTATAAGACTCCGCCTTCATTTTTAAATGCTGCTGGTGCAAGTATATGAACAGCTGAAATGCCCCATATTGGTTTAATTACACGGGTTTTTCTGTTTATCTGTTCATTGCTCTGTTCAGTAAGTGTTCATTGAGCCTCTTTGTGTCAGGCACTGGGGATGTGACACTAAGCCAATTGACAACTCTGCTGCCCTCCTAGAGCTTGTCTAGTATTGGGAGCCCCAGTGATAGACAAAGTAGACCATGTCTACAATGCGATACATGGGACATTGAGATTGTCCACTGACAAGAAGCCATCAGGATGTCTGGAGGACGAGAATACCGCCCGGAGAGGGAAAAGCGGCAGCACGGGCCCTGAGGCAGGAGCAGACGTAGAGTGTTCCAGCAGGAGGAAGACCCCCAGGGCTGGGAAGCATGTGTATTGCCCTGAAATAGGTGAAGAAATAGTAACGGGCTGGCTTTTGGTCTGAACTCTGTAAGAGGAGTGAGTATCAGGAGCCCTCTTTCCACAGTGGTAGCGAAAGCTGACCACGTGGGTGTGACAGTTAACATGTTGCCAAGAACTTCCTTTCCTGCCAGGGAATGGCCCTTGTTCTGGAGAGGAGGGATCCCCTCATGCCGCTTCAAAAACAAAGACGAAGCCCCATCCAATCACATGCCCTTAGTGTGAAAACACGAGTTGCCTCATGCACCCTTCTCCTGGGCTCTGTCCAAGTCCATGTGGCTCTGTAGAGCAGAGTGAAAATAATTGGATTTGAGGGTCTAATGCCCTACCCTTCAAAGGAGTAAAATGGGCCCAGTTACAAAGCCACCCATAATTTTGGCTATGAGTTACTGTTCAGAGACCGAGTGTGATGGGTGGTCACAAAGCAATGGCTTAAGAGGGGCGGGAGGATGGGGGCAAACCTGGAAGAGAGGATGGGAGAGAGAGATTGGAAAGATGTGAATGGTTGATCTCGCAGCCTTTTCCAGCATTTTCCCTCAAAAACACACTACTAACACACACCAGCTTTACTCAGTGTAACTTGGGGCTTCTGTGTCTTTCTCAGATACAGTGACCTTTAAAAGTGTGTGTGTGGCTGCTTTTCTCTATCGAGATGATGATGCTTTTGAATCTTGAGAAGATGGTGCTTAACTAGGTTTTGTCTAAGTCAAGCAGAGCACTAACTCACATGCCGTTTCCCTTTGCTCACCTCGTCACCGAGGATCTGCGCATGCTGGGTGCCTGGCTGGGGCCTTGAGGCTGACTTCATGGCTGTGGGAGAAGGGAAATTGGAAAGGCCTCTGTAGGCTCTGAGTTTCTGTGACCATGGCCCTGCCAGCACCATAGTCTAATGAGCACAGGCAACCATTTAGAATTTAGTAACACACTCGTTCAGCTCTTCCCTGATGGGCTTCGGATCTGAGGCCGAGGGAGGTCAGCCCCTGGTAAGACGCATTTGGCTGTTGCCCACTTCTCTCCGTAAGCGTCCACAGCTCTATATTTATTCCTTATCCAGCCATCCTAATCCAACCTTTATTTCCACCCAGTGATCTGGACTTTTTGGGACATGGCTGAGCATGAAGATATCTCGAGAGAAAAAAAGGAAAACTTCCTCTGGCCCTGCTCATGTTCAGTCCTGTCTGTAGCCCTTTCATGTTGCAGTGGACTATTTCTGGGCTCACCCACTTGACCTTATGGCTTGCTGGGTGTGACAGCAAACAATTGACAGTGGACTGTTACCATTACAATAATGGAAACAGGCAGTACAGTTATTTCAGGGCTTTGGGGAGTTGGGTTTGTGCCTGAAATCTCAGGGAATTAGGTGCACCCCTCATTATTGAGGGGTCATTAGGAAAAGTTGCAGAGGGAGCAGACGTATCTGTGTCCCCTGGACTTAACTCTGCCTCTGCCTCCAGAAGGTGGCACTAATGCAGTAATAAGGATTGGAAGGCAAAAGGAAGGAAATGGGAAAAGAAACCCTGACTCCAGGAGAGATAATCAGTAAGAAATGAGCACACATAAACTGGGTAATCAGCAAGAGAAGTGTGAGTGTAGGACGACAGACATGTGCGTGGCAGGGGAGGGGTGTGTGCACTGGTGGGAGATGCACAAAGGATGATGGATGGATTGTGGAGCATTTGGTTTCCCTGGATTTGAATAGCTTTTCCATAAAACTCTGTCTTGCTTTGCCAGTTTGTGGGTATACGCTGGAGTTCCTGGATCAGGAGTTTCCGGGGTTCCTCTCCCCTCCTCAGAGTCCTCAGGAGGGTGGCAGCTGTGTTCAGAAAGGAGCCTGTCACCCTGGCAGTTATGGAAAGCTACATCTTTCTCCTTTGGCAGCTCTTGGGAACAAGAAAAATGCTCCACTTTGCCTGGATGTAATTGAACTTTAGGCTGAAGTTTTACCCTGCAGCTTTGTGGGCAAATTCAATAATGATGAATTAAGTGGAATATTTACAGCATTAATGTGAACAGGACTTAAAAAAATGGATACAGTTCACTTAATTATGTTCCTCTGGAGAGCCCCCCCCCGCCCCCCCAACCTTCAAAGCGTTATTCCAGCATCCAGTCTAATTACACCAGCTTTTCCTTCTCAGAACAGCTCCCTTCTCCTCCTCCTGTTTCTCTGCAGTGATTTGCTATTTCTCCCTTGCCATGTTTGAAATATATTTACCTGCCTAGGGTTTTTTGGTTGTGAGGTTCCTCCCTCCTCCCTGTTTATTTAATCTGCAGCTGCTGTAACATTCCTTAGCTTTATTTGGGGTATAAAGTGATGAGTAGGCCATGTTTTCAGGGAAAAGAACTGGGAATCGCTGGGTCCCAAACTCTACAGCCTTTGTTCTACTTGCTTCATCCACAGTCGAGTGGCTGGGAGACCCTGGCTGTGCTCTTTCTCCTGGGGAGGTGGAGAGGATGGGACCCTTGCGAGGTGTGGGCAGTACAGGTGGCACCCCAGGTTGCCCCCATGTCCCCCTGCCCCCCACCAAGCACTTCTGCTCATTTGCCCACGACTTTCTTTCCACTTGGAGTTGTCCTTAGTGGTTTCTTTGGAAGCCAGGTTTTGAAGGTGAAAATAGGAGATAGACATCTAAATTTTCCCTCTGGACTGGAAGCGTCCAGCTTCTGTATCTGCCCCGTCACCTGCAGCATGGGAGTGATTTACAGGACCTAGAATTACCAGGCAGCAGGACTCTCCCCTTTTTCCCAGTACCTGAGCTTTGCTCAACATCCCTGTGACAGCCTTGCAAATAGATGCCCAGCTCTTTGTCCTCTGAGTGCCCAGTCTTACCTAGACACGAGCTTCTCGACGATTTAGGCAAAACGTTGCAAGAAGGGGCTGCTTGGGTCCGGCAGGCATGTGGGGACAGAGGGTGCGGAGAGATGTTCCTGTCTTCAGCAGGGAAGGCAGAGGGGACCCTGGCCTTCTCTTTTTGATTTGGCGCAAAACTCATCCACACTCCCCTGCCCCAGAGGCTGCTTTCCTCGGGCAAACATTTATGTGGTTACTTCCAGCCCAGTGTTCTCTTGCTCCAATGTCAACCATCCAGACTTTATTGTCACTGAGGTTTTGTCTTGATTGAGGAAGCTTGTGGATGACAGGGAGGGAACCCACCTCAGACTGACTGGAGGAAGAAGACAGAGTATATGTGAAGGACACAGACTCCAAGGGTGCTGAGATCAGTTGGGCCACACGGGGCTCTACCATTATTGTGATGCTGGAATGTGACGCTGATGGCATGTATCTCTTCATTGTTCTCTGCCTCATGAAGGCCTCTTGTTTTTGCCTTCCATCTTCTTTCTTGCTCTGCGGACGTGCTTTCTTAGCTATGCCAGAGCCTGGTAAGGGTGACCCCTCAGCTCCCATGTTGCATCCTCGGTTCAAGAGAACATTTGAGTCGGAGAACCTGACAGAGTTGGTGAGCGGTACCCACCTGGTCCAGCTGTCCACCTGTGGGGGGCAGAGGAGAGAGCTCTCCTGCGTCTCAGGCTCTCTGCATCGGGAAGGCACCCCCCAGAGGCACACAGTGGAGTGTGAGCAGAGAGCTGGAACACACCCGAGAAGATCTGGAAATCTAGGTGTGTGGGTCTTGGCTTCCAACTCCCTACACCTCTGGACTCTGTCAGCTAGGCGAGATCATCTACCTTACCTGGTATTTGGACAGGAGCAGAAACACCGTCATGGGCATCGCTCTTTCCTGTCCACCTGCAGACCCTGAGTGATAGGCCTCATTGCTGCAGCCTGGGAAGAGGATTGCCAAAGATTTTTGGACATAGTTAGGTGAAGTGTATCATAGGCTCATTAGCAGGCAAGCATTTGTTAATTAAAAGATAAGTGAGACTACAAAACTGTGCTTCAGGCCAACCAGTAGCAACATTATCATTGGAGCCACTTAACAGTCAGCCAAAAATCTACAGAAGTGTGGCCAAAGGAGATGGAGAGGAGGGGTCCCTCTGCATCTGGAGAGTGTCTGGGACTGTGCGAGACCGGCTCCTTGGCTGTTCCCAGTGCTTTGGCATTGAATCAAGATTAAAAATGAATGAGTGGTCCACCACGATGCTCTGCAGATGAACAAATTGGCTCTGGGCACAGCATCTTCAGAAGTAAAGGCAGGAATAATTTCCTGCCTAGTGCTGCCTGACCCCCCAGCAATTATCCTGAGACCCTTGGAAGTGGGTAAACAGAATCTGGATAGAAATATGTCTAAATGCAGGATGTTCAGAGGAATTCCAGGGCTCTGCTCATTAGGGAGATGTGGAAGGCATTTCAAAGCCTCTGCCAGGATTGACATCACAGCCAGGGAGAGCTGTGCGTGCACCCGTCTTCCGGATCCAGATTGCTCAGTGTGGCCTGTGGACCTCCTAACGTTAGAATCGCTTTAAGCACTGTTTGGAAATATGATTTCTTCTCTACTTTAAAGCCATTTAAATAAATGAAGTAGGCTTTTAAGATGCTGATATAGAAAAATCTGCAGGTCTTATTAAGCAGAAAAAAGCAAACTACAAAACTGGAAGCAATATCATTCCTATGGGAAACAAACAACCCTTTGCAAGGGATACAGGCCCTGGTATTAATGTAATATTTTTTCTGGAAACATCCATGTGAATCTGTAGTCAGCCGTCATCTTGGGAAGAGAGACTTGGGGCTAGGGAGGGGGCTCCTAGTTTTCATTTCAACCCTTTTTCTTCTGTTTGCCTTTCTAACCTCACATCTGTGTTACTTTTATGCTTTTTGATGTCAGCAGAGATTATCTGGGCAGTGGAATTACATACCAGTTTCTTTTTTTCTCTGTGCTCTTTCTGTATTAAGAAAATCAATTTTCAAAACTGCAATGTGAAAAAAAATGAGTCTGCCTCTGGCTCACGGTACCAGATTCTCTGGGGAAAGAGCCCAGGGTTCTGTATTTAACATGGACACTGATATTTGAGAATGTGGGGGATCAAAGCATGCCACCTCAAAATATGCCTCTTCAGCATGTTGATGATTTGCAGCTGAAGACTCTTGGAAATGGCAGGTGCAGAAAGGGCTCTTCTGACCTCCTCCTCTTCTCTGCTTAAAAACAGGACATTAAATTTCCCATGAAAAAGTTACCCTCCTTATACCAGGAAGGGCAGAGGACTCTTCATCACAGGAGACTCCTGGCAGCACAGAGAAGGCACCAAGAGGAATCTGTGTAACGGGCCTTATTAAAACAACCCTTATCTTTCATTAGTTCCCCCATATATTTATTTACCTTCTCACATTTTGTTGTCCCTAAAAGCCTAAACCCCTTTCCTTTGTGTTGTCACTTCTCTACAAATGTGTTGTTCTTTGTTAAGATGCTACATAACCCATAAGTTCTAACCACCCCTTTGAGTTACTCATCACTGAGCTTCTACCGTGTGTGTGTGTGTGTGTGTGTGTGTGTGTGTGTGTGTGTGTGTGTGGCACATGTTAATCAGCTCTATTTTTCTCTTGTTAATCAATCTTTTTTCAGTTTCATTTTCAGGGCTTCAGCTGCATAACCTAAGAGGGTAGTGGACAAGGTTTCTTTCCTCCTCTATAAGAGCCTGGTTCTTAATCCCAGATGCTCCCAGTGGACATTCTGACGGATATCAGGGCCTCCTCAATCAGCAGGTGATCCCTAGTGCTTTCCTATTACTTCCATGGCCCCCACTCAGGGATTGACAGCACTAGGGCTCGTTTACTCGGGTACCCACTTCAAATACATGTTCTGAGGCTATCCCCAGAGAAATCCCTGACTTCCTCGTCAAGGGGATCAGCTGGGGAAAACTCTTTTAAAGAACTCCTATGATTAGCCAGGTCCATCTGGCTGGTCTCCCTAGTTAAGGTCAGTTGTGCCTAATTCTAGGAATGAAATCCAGTGTCATCACAGTCTCAGGGTTTCAAGGAAGATCACAAGTGGAGGGGAATATCTTGCATGCTATCTTTAGAATTCTGCCTATCACGTGAATGCTAAAGAGAACGTTTCTATATTTCACCATTAATATGATACTTACCATAGATTTTTGATAGATATGTTTTGATGGATACTAAGATAGTTCCTTTTTATCCACAGTAGTTTGCATCTGTGCTCTTGAGTATGGCCTAAAATTTTCACTTCATGTGTTTTATTTCTCTGGTTTAAATATTAAGGTTATACCAGCATCATCCAAGTTGGAGAGTTCTGCTTCATCTTTGTCTTCATCTCTTCCTCCTGCTCCTTCCATTGATTCTCTGGAATAGTTAGCATGGGATTGTGATTATTTATTCCTTGGTAATTTGATAGTGTAGAAGAGGGAAAAAAAAAAAAACCTTTCCCTCTGCTCTCTTATGTTCTGTGCCCGGAGACTGAATTAAACTGAAAAAAGACGGATTAACAGGAGAAAAGCACATAACATTTTATTTTTAACTTTATATGCATAAGGGTGCCGCAAAAAAGACATGAAAACCCAAAGAAGTGGTCAGGGTTGAGAGCTTATATACCATTTTAGTAAAGTCAAATACATTGTGAAGAAGTGAGTAGACAAAGAAAAAAAGATTTGGGCTTCTGGGGGCCAGAAACTGTGGGAAGAAAATATATAGGGAAACTAATGGAGGAGAAGGGTTATTTAGTTAGCAAGGTGGTTATGCAGACCCAGCTCATCGCTGGTTTTTCCTCTTTCTGGTAGAGGGAGGAGAGGACCTTTACAAAGGAAAATTCATGCCCCACTTTTAGGCAGAGAGGGAGCGGGCAGATTGTTCCTCCCATGTCTGCTGTTTCCCAGTTGCCTTAAGCTCAAAGTAATCCTTACTCCAAAACGGTGTATGTTGGGTTGGCATACTCTGATTCCGCTCAGCAGACTTCACCAGTAATATCATCTTGCTTGTGTGTATACACGTTTGCATGTGTGTTTTGTCCAACACACCAGAGGCTGTTCACCTTGAACATGTGCTGTAAATGTTGGTATGGCCTTGTCCAAAGGTAACACTACTTTGCCATATTTTATATTGTTCTTTCTATTTACTGTGCATTCTCTTCCCCTTTCTTATGCTTTATTGACTTTTCTGTATCTTTCTCTTTGTTTCCTTACCTTTCATTAGTTCACAAGTTTTTTTATTCAATTTCTTTTTTGTGGCTACCTTTACTTTTTTAACGTGTGTACTTGCCTTAATGATGTTCAAAATTAATATGTATCTCCCACCTCTTCCCTAGCAATCTTTTGGGACCTTAGAATGTTTTAGCTTGGTTCACTCCTATCATCTTTCATGTTTTTATTTTCCTAAACATTTTAGTTCTACCTCTTTTTGATACCTCCAAATTAGTCACTAGTATTGTTATTGTTTTTTAATAGACTTTAATTTTTAGAGCAGTTTTAGTTTCACACTAAACTTGAATTGAAGGTATAGAGATTCCCTATATACCCCCTGTCCCCAGTCATTCATAGCTCCCTCCATTATCAATGGCCCCCACTAGGGTGGTATATTTGTTATAATTGACACATCACTATCACCCAAAGTCCATAGTTTACATTACGGTTCACCCTTGGTGTTGTACATTGTATGGGTTTAGACAAATGTTTAGTGACATGTATCCACCGTTATAGTATCATACAGAATATTTTCATTGCCTTAAAAATTCTCTGTGCTTCACCTGTTCATTCCTTCCTTACCCTACCACCTGGCAGTTACTGATCTTTTTACTGTTTTCCATAGTTTTGCCTTTTCCAGAATGTCATTTAGTTGGAATAATACAATATATAGCCTGTTCATATTGGCCTCTCTCACTTAGTAATAGGCATTTAAGGCTCCTCCATGTCTTTTCATAGCTTGAAAGCTCATTTCTTTCTTTTTTTAAACTTTAAAAAAAAAAGATTTTGTTTATTTTATTTTTAGACAGAGGGGAAGGGAGGGAGAAAGACATGGAGAGAAACATCAATGTGTGTTTGCCTCTTGAGCGCGCCCTACTGGGGTACCTGGCCCGCGACCCAGGCATGTGCCCCAACTGGGGAATCAAACTGGCAACCCTTTGGTTCACAGGCTGATGCTCAATCCATTGAACTATACCAGCCAGGGCTCATTTCTTTTTCAGTTCTAAAAAATACTCCATTGTCTGGATGGATTACAGTTCATTTAACTATTCACGTACTGCAGGACATCTAGGTTGCTCCCATGTTTTGGCCATTGAGAATAAAGCTGCCATAAATATCTGCACACAGGGTTTGTGCAGACATCATTTCAGGCTGGCATTTTCCTCGTTCACACAGAAAGTACAAACTTAGAACTCTGACCTGCTCAAGGTGAAAGCCCGTGGTTTTTATTCTTTAAACAGTTTTTTTTTTCCTCCAGAGACTAGGCAGGAACATCTAATTATCCTTTTTGCCTCTTTGTTGGATGCTGGATGGATTTTTTTTTTCTTTCTAGTCTACCCTTCCACACAGGGACTGAATTCCATGAATCTTACATTTATGGAATGTCATGTCCTGCCATGGTGGCCCAAGGCCTCATATTTGCCCCATGTGGACAGTCACATGCAGAACCTGCCCAGGGGACCCTTGTTACTCCTTAGGCAGCGCCCGAACTGGTGTTTAGGTTCTCTTGACTTATTGCTTTTTTATCAATAATAGCCCCTATCTTTGCTGCAAGCTCAGCTCTGCATTTTAAACCTTTTTTGTTTATTTCCTCCATCATTTCTAAGTGTTTTTGTGGAGGGAGATTTGGGTTTTATCGTAATCTTTAATCTTGCTAGAGACAGACATATCTCTAGTAGAAATTTAAATTCACAAAAACAATTGTGCTTACATCTTATCTTCAGTCATTTACCAGGTCCTCTGTGTCCCAGGTTCTGCCAGGCAATATTCTTCAGTGTCACTTCCTGGGGCTTCACGAACTTGAATCTTTTTCCAGGCTAATGACTTACCATTCCTATAAACTTGGCAATAAAATGAAAATACAAACAAATGTTCATGATCACCAAGACTGATGTAAGAGGAGGGTTAGGACTTCAGCTAAGCTGTCAGGCAGAAAGGGAATTTTTGAGTGGGGACTGATTTTGTACGTGGCAAGTTCAGTCGTGAATATTTTGGGGTTGTGAGCATGTTTGCTTTCTGTGCCACCTTGCAACTTGGAGGAGGCCTGCCTTGAGAATGAGGACCCTAGCAGGTGTTGTCCACGTGTATCAGACAGATTCAGAACCACGTGCTGGGAAACTCACCGCCGCAGTGGGTGGGGTCTGCTGTTAGCCCTGTCACAGCCCACAACTTATTTGGCGAGCAGCAGGCTGTTCGATGACCGGCTTCCACTGAGCTCGGCCCACCCCGTGAAGGACACATCTGTGGGAAAAGCCCGTACTGTGGGTCCCCGTTTCTCACAGGGCGGATCTTGATCTGTTTACATCAGGACTTACTGGGGTGCTAGGAAAAACATACAGGTGCTTGTGCTCTGCCTCTGATTTGCCTGCGTCAGCTCTCTTGGCATGGGGCCAAGAGATCTGTATTTTAAAAATTTTCAGGAGATTCTCAGTCATATTACAGCGTGAGAATATTTGTCCTGGGTACCCTCAGCAAGGTGGTGATGGTGAAGCCAATGCATTCTTGAGCATTTTTTTGTCAAACGGAATTTCCTTGAGTTGAATAGTCTACCGAGAGACAGAAGATCTTGATTGCTTTGTGCTTGGGAATGGTGACAGGGGCGGGGGGAGGATATTTGGCTCAAAATTATCAAAAACCTCATCTTTAGAGGTGATTTTTTTGTGGGGGGAGGAAGGGATGATTAAAAGCCACTTAGCGACATGAAAAGAAAAGGGAGAAAGAAGACAGGAGAAAATCAACTGGGCATTAACTTCCTTGGGGTTCACGTTAAAATGTTGCCTGGGTTTCAGTTAAGCAGAGCACCTCCTTCCCCATCCCTAGTTGATCATGGGTTGCCATGGCAGCGGGCACATTGCTATTTGTAGCCCACCCCACTGCCAGCCTCTGGCACAGACAGTCCTATAAGCTCCACTGAGCCCAGACCTGACTTCTCTGCAGGCTGGGGGCTACGATAGCATAATGTGGGACAGATTTTGGTGAGAGAGGTGACAACTTGCCACTTAAGGTGGTTTATGGTGGGTAAATGCTACACTGTTAGTAACTTCTAGAAATGTGCCAGGCAGGTCTTCTGGGTTGAACATTCTGTTCCTACCCACGTACTTCAGCTTGGATTCAGGAGTCACTCACCCAGGTTGGATGAGCAAAGGTGTCTCAGGTTATCCCACGGGCAGAGTGCCTCCTTGCCACCTCCCCTTGGCTCTCTCACCCAGTGTCTCTCTGTGGTTTCTCTCAAGTCATGGGGTCCTCCCAGAACAGTTTCCATGGGCTTTCTACACGGACACTTGTTTCCATGCTCCTGGTTTGGTAAATGGAGAAGATTATGGAATCTGTCATCCTAAGTGAGGTTATAAGAAAAACATGTTCTAGCACATGTTCTAGGCAAAAGGTTTGGTGCAAGATGAGCAAAATGATGGTAAGACCCCCAAATGAAGAATCTCATTAAACAGTCGGCAAGCGATCTGGCCTGCACAGAGAACCTCGGGAGTTCATTCTTAATGGGTTTTCACTGTGTTTTTCTGGATCCTTCTTTCTCCTCTAACTTATGTTACCTAGAGTGCCTGTCACACATTCAGGCATTTGGGCCCTGCCCCGCTCTACCATAAGTTCCAAGAATCTGCACTTTAAAGTATTTTTAATAAAATTTTTATAAAAGTTATTTAGGTGATATTTCTTTAACTTTATTATGGTAAGAATAATTAATATGAGGCCTACCCTCTTAATAGGTGGTTCCTTATTGTTGACTCTTGGTACGATGTTATACAACCAATCTCTAGATCTTACTCATCTTGCTGAACTGAAATTTTATGCCCATTGATCAGTGACTTCCTATTTCAAAATATGGAATGCTTCACCAAGTTGGGTGTCATCCTTGCACCCATGAGGCCACTAAATTTCCAATTTCAGTGTATGTACTGCCAAAATGAGCCCAAGAATCAACACTTTACTCAGGCTCCCCAAGTGGAGGGTTTTGTTGTCATTCATTCATTCATTCGTTGTTACATGCCCATTTTTGAGAACTGCTGTGAAGCTCTTAACCGTGGCCTGGGCTCAGTCGGGTCTTCTGCGGTCTGCTGTTCACAGATCACCCCCAGCGCACTCTAGCGGCCTCGGCCTCCCTCCTCCCTCCGTGCGACAAGTGCTCCAGTCTGGGTGAGGGTAACCGTCGCCCCGTCTGCCAGCCCTGCGGCCTTGCTCTTTTTCTGCATTAATGATCAGTAACAATCTGAATGTCACTCAGAGAGTCACACCTTCTGATGCTTTCATCTTCAGCAAGGCGTGTCCGCTTCTCCCTGGAGCTGAAAGAATGCAGAGCTCTCGGCAGCTGCATCCACCCCTCCTTGGAACCCCTGCTGGAGGGCATTGGTGTTGCCACTAGGAACCAAGCCATTCTTCCTGTGTCCCCAGTGGTCTCTGTCTTTGCAGGAACAGTAGGAGAAAGTGTGTACCCTGCCTGGCAGATGCTTCAGCTCTGCCCCATTAAGTCTTCTCATTGCACCAGGCAGGGCCTCCTTTGTCTCCTGGCTGATCTCACCGATAAGTCCCACTCCATTTAATTTCCCACGTCTTTTATTCCTGCTCTCTCAGAACCAGTTCTTTGCTTTGCTCTGTTAGCTCCAGGCTGCCTCAGGTTGTACAGATAGTCTTGCCTGTCAGTCTCCCTTCTGACCTGATACTTGCAACTCAGAGAGCAGAGGGCTCAGGAATTCAGCCTCCCTGCCCAGCGATCCACACGGAGCTCTCCCCGAGGCGGATGGGCTTCTCCGCACCGTGTCGCACTCGATCTGTTGCACAAAGACAGACCCTTCTGAAGACATAGTGCCCCCCAAATCTTAGCTGAGAATGGTAGAGAAAGAGATGTTTCCCTTGCTGGGAGGCGCATTCTGATGGGTCGATTAGTTTCCAGAAACCAATTTCCTTTCTGGCCATTTCCCTTCTTACTTGTGTTTATGGTCAAACCTAGGGAATAGAGCGTGGTACTTAGTCTTCCCGGCAGTTAGCTGTCAAGCAATTAAGTTTCAGTTTCCAAGGTGACTTTCTAAAAGTCATATATGTATACAGTTTTTTAAAATATTAAATCTGAAAATCTGAAAATGGAAATATAATGGCTTAATGAAATGGCATCATATATATAATAGGTAGCATACAGATCATTTATGTATTTGTATATATGTGTGTGCATATACCATCTATCTATCTATCTATCTATCTATCTGTCTATGTATCTATCTATCTATGTATCTGTCATAGTTTTCTCTGGACAATAAGCACACTTCAGGGATGATAGTGACCTGTTTTATCCCCATCTCCCTGGTTGTAACATTTTTTTAGGAAGTGCAAACTGGTATTAATATTAGCCTAAACAAACAGACATTAGATGACTAAATCTACTATTTAAAGAAAAATGAAAGAAAAGGAAAGGGGGAGAAAAAGAAAGTTACTTTGTATTCCAAAGCAAAAGAGATGATCTTAAAGGGCACTGACCCTCCCTTCTTATTGACAGAAAGTCTCTATTATCTTTAGCAGCAGGTGATCCTCTCTGAAAATCGAAAATGTCAACGTGATTGTGGAATCTTAAAAAGCATTCACTTTATAGACAAGGTATGATTCTACGCTGCTGACAGGGAGAATTGGGACTTGACGGTACTTGAATATTCTGCGCCAAAGCCTGTCATGATCTAATTTTCTCTCCTCTGCCAAGGACCTCCTGCCCTTTTGGATTTAATTGAAGAATGGATTGGGTGTACTAGGCATGCCATTTACTGTTCTTTTCTGTTTTGTCAGTGTAACACAGGTTCATTGTGGGGACTGCTGAAACGTGATTTGTGTAGGGCCCTACGTGTACCAACCAGGGAGGTCCCATACCCACTCTCATCGCCTCCCCATAAGAGTCCTACAGGGTGGGCAATGTTACCAGCCCCATTTGGCAAATGGGGAAACCGAGGCACAGGGGTATCAAGTGACATCCCCAAATATGCATAATCAGAATGTGGTCGTGTAGGCGGGAAACAACTGCTTTATAGCTTGTGAACCCAAATTTACATTCTCCCGTAACCACTCTCCCCTGCTCCTGCTTCTGCGCCATGACACGGAGAGTCCCCTGTGTTATTACCTTGGAGAAAAAGGGAAAGAGAGAAGCCCGAAGAGGCAAGGAAAGAGGAAAGTGCAGAGGGCCTGCCTTGGACTTTCTCTTGTCTCCCGGTTTGTGCCTGCTGGAGGCAGGTCACCTTCAGTCAGCATGCCGGCCACCTAGGCTGGGTCTGCCCTGCCCCTGCCATCCACCCATACCCATCGTCCATCCTTTGACTGACAGTCCCCAGAAGAGGATCAGGAGAAACTGCCAGAGCACCTCATGCCAAATTAGTTGATCATAATCTGGATGTGAGCACATATATGCATATTCTCTCTCCTCCCTGCCATACAACACACACACATGCACATACATGTGTACACATGCACACATATGCACACACATGCATGTACTCACACACAGTGTGTATGCTTAAAAGGTGAGTAAAAGGAAGCTTCTGGGGCTCACTGCTGCAATAGCTTTTGTCCATTACTCTTGGCAAGGGGAACAGGTGGCACCGTGTATGAATCACGTTTCCTGACCTGGCGAATGGAGAAGTAGTGACAACTGACAAACCAGTGTAAGCTGTGCCCAGAATTGCCACCACTGTGCCACTCTTGTAGTGCCTGTGCCGTTTTCTCTCCACGTCTACTCTCCACCTGCAAGTGAAACCTGGACAGAAGTTGGTTGTTTTAGGAGGGGTTGTGACTTGGGTCTTTTCCATGGAGAACACCCAGGTTGGAAGAGTGGTTTTTCTTCATTACTGGGGGCTCTGTTTCTTGAACAGATTAATAGCAAGAACACATTGTTGGGGAAATATTTAGCTAATTAAGAAAAAAACTTTTAGAGAAAAACATTTAGCTGCATTTACATAATGCGTAAGTTATTTGCATCTCAATGATACGCCAGTGGTCCATACCTATAAGCCCATGCTGTTTGGAAATGAGCCGACCTGACCCATAAATGTCCCTTAGGGCCTTGCCATGGCTTCACCTTTCTAGTCTTGTAGGTTATGCTAACAAAGGGGTTCTTCTGTGCCTAAAGGAATGCAGGTGCTTGTGTCCACTGAAGGTTCTGTGTGGCCGACCCTGCAGCCCCTCGCCCAGAAAGGGGATGTTGTCCACTGACCCTTGTGAAATGCTGGACCATTGCCCCCACCAACGTACTGGCATTTCTTCCTGGTTAGTAAGCTCATCGGTTGAGATGCCACCTGACCACCTGTCCCATCCCCAAGTAGTCCCTTGTCATTCTTCATGTGATTTTCTTGGGTCCGATCAGTGTCTTGGATCCTTCAGTCTTGGTGGGAAAGTAAGGGCAGGCAGGGGACGGGGTCTGTATCCATATGCACGCACTGCCTCTCTCGCAGGCTCTTCTGGGCTCCACCCTCCCTGAAATGGCTTTTCTCTGGATAGGCTTTTGGACAGAGTTGAAGTGTGGGTGACCAAGGACCAGGAATGGCCAGGTCAAAAAGACTGACTGCTTTTCATGGGTGGAGTGGTTAATCTGGTCAGGACTCATGGCCAGAGGACCATTGTAAGGAACTAGGGACTTGCATGGGCAGCAAGCCTTGGGGTGAGAGGATGGACTTCAGTCTGGGTCTGAAGGCCAAGTTCAAGACCTCTTTGTCCTCAGAAGTCTGTTTTGTTCTACTGTGTGGGGTGAAGCTTACAGAACTAACAGCCACCTGAAGCAGGCTACTTACTTGGGGATGACACGGTTCTTGCAGAGACCAGGGCTGGGCAAGGCGGAAGAGCTGAGATTTCCCCATGTGGCATTTAAATTGATCCTGAAGAAGGAAGGGCTCAGAAACCACGCACCAAGATAACATTTACATCACAGAAGTCAGAGAGCAAGAAACATTGGCCCTTTTATGTTCAACCAGCATTTGGCCAGTTTTTAAGTGGTGATTTATAATTCTGTCTAGCTAGCTTTTATCTTTCTAAACACCAGAGCTCTCTAGAGGCCTGGGAGGTAACTGGTCGTTCCTGACCTGGAAATGATTTGGACAATAAACATATCTTTCCTTCTAACAGGAAAAAAAGCTTGGGTATATATTCTTGGTTCTCTCTTTGGCTACTGGAAATTCTGCATTGTGCCCTTCTTGACCTCTGTTAGCAAAAGGAAATCAGGAAAAGAACCATTGATTTGGAGAATTTAGAAAATGTGGACTATATTCATGCTTTATTCCTATTTAAAGTTGTGTTTCAAAACAGTTTGGTCAACAGGAAAAATTTGTACATGTGTGTTCATTTATATGCACAGTATACATATAAAAAAGATTGTCAGGATTTTTTAAAGGTGGTTACCTCTGGTGGTGAATGACTTTCAGTTTTTCTTTGTGCCAGTTAATATTTTCCCCTTTTTTAATAATACATGCAAATTTTTATATTGTCAGAAAATAAATTTTAAGGGAAGATAATGCCTTTTTAATTTAGGGCACAAAGCGATGTTCATTACTCTGGGCTAATGAATTTGTTCCTCACTGAGTGGATGTTTCTTGTTCTATGAACAGTCGGAATGTGCTGTCCCTTAAGCTCCTGGGGACTTCCTTACAGAGTTCTGTAAACACTGGCACCAGAAATAGTCACTCTGTCCTACTCACCAGGGATGAGTGATCATTTAGGCTCCCTGTGTCCAAGACTGTCTCTGGTAGCAGAGAATGCTAGTGCCAGAAAGGACCGGGAAGTCAGCCCAATTCAGCTTCTTTATAGTTGGAAGAAGCTGGACCTTTAGAAGTTGCAGAAAATGGAGGATGGAGTTATCCTGATAATTCTCTGCCATGGATTCCATTCACTTAGTCGTCTTTCTAAAGGGAAAGGAAAGCCCAGTGCTAATTTAATGTGGAGTTGAAGACATTGAAGACCTGGCTGTCTGGGGACTTGAATAAAGCTTCCCCATAGCGACTTTTCCCATTCTTTCCTTCTTTTTCTCTTTCCCTCCTTTGCCCCCTCTGGCTGCATAGCTCTCAGATCCCTTGACCATGTTTGGGACTCACCTTTCCCCCAATTTTGGGAGTTTTGGTGGAAGGCAGAGCCTACCTTGCAGGATAGAAGTTGTATGCCAGCCTCCCTTGCAGCTAGAGGTGGTGATGGCCTGACCAGTGGTCCCAGCAGGAGTGACCAGCATTCAGTACCAGTGACCTAAGCTGGCGCATTTGGTTTCCAGTATTGGGGTTAGAGATGCTTCCCTGAGGGTGATGTGGTGGTGTTTTGTTGTGATGGTGAATAGCAAGTCCTAGTCTCCCTATACCCAGTTTGTGTTCCCAGATGGGCTTTGTGGCCTCCTGGGTTGATTCCATGAGCCCCTTAATACCTGTCCAATGAATGGGTTGGTTTCTATTGCCCACTACTGGGGACTGAGCTGGATAAGTTCTACTAGTGCTGGGCATGGACTCAGATTCTCCTTTGCATCCCGTGTGCTCTCAGCTCTTCGACCTTCTTGTAACAGAGACAGAAAACGAAACCTAAATCTTTAGGCAGGCGCTTATGTTTTCCCTTTTTTGTCGTTGTTTTCTCTAGTCATTATACTGTGTTTGGGCATCAATTATTTGCATCTGAAACGCAAGAAAATCTGTGAACCAGGAAATGTTTATGGAACATTAGTCTCACTTAAACCTTTCCAGCACCACATTTTCCTTTCAATTATGCAACCTTTGAAAAAAGAAAGATTTTACTTTCCTATTGTAGTTTGCAGAGTGTAATGCTATGTGTTAATATCGGCAATATGTATTGCAGTGACTAAGTGAGTTAGACCCCATAGAGACCCTTATGGACCTGGGTGTGATGCGAGAATGCCTTGGTTTGGGGGAATTTATTTTTCTCTCAGTTCTTCTGCTGCTGGTTGCATTTTTATGTGGTGGCCCATGTACTCTTTTTATTTTTATTTTTTATTTTTTTCCCAAAAGGATCACCTTAATTTGAAGTAAGGAAATGATGGTTTTTGTCAAGACAACACAATTACTTTTCACTTTCTCGCCGTAAATTCCTTTGTCTTCCCTACAACCTGCTTGGAAAAAAAGTCATATGTATCCTTAGGTGCCCAGATATAACTAAGGGTTAAGTACATCCCTGTGTCTTACCTTGAGACTCCTGATTGGTCAGAAATGTTTGGACTGATGTAAATTTAGGTGCAGAGTCAGTACCTCAACTGACTTATAGTTGGGCAGAGTAAAATATTACTTTTAAAATTTTAGTCTGAATCAGAACTATCCTGGAGTGCAGATGGGTGGGTGGGTGGGCGTCATATGGCTTGTACGATGCAGATTCCTGGGCTCCTCTCCCAGAATTCTAGTTCAGTAGCTCCAGGGTGGGCTCCAGGAATGGGCATGTTGGGAGCTCCCACCACGACACTGCAGTGGTTAGCTTTCACTCCACGCTTGGAGAAAGAGTGAGCTAGACTATTAACTTTATTCTCAGAATCAGAAAATATGTGAGAGCAGCAATTGGTCCAACAGGAAAGTGAGCCAAGTGACACTTAAGTTAACGTTAGCAGCTGGATAGAACCCAGAAACAGGTGCGGTTCTCTCCGACAGACGCCTCCTCCCTTCACCTGGGAACTTATAACCATGTAAGTTACTGAGGAGCTACCATCTTTCTGGAAGAGGCTGACTGCTTTGCAAAATTCTTACAAGCCTTAGTGTTGTTCAGAAAGCCCTTTTAAAACTGAATGTGTCGGGCTCTTTTGAAGTAAATGTAACTTTCTACTGGTGGACCCCTTTTCACCCCAAAGATACGATGGTCCATCTCCCACTGTGGTGTTTGCATTGAACACACATGCCAGGCGAGCTGAACTGTAGAGACAGTTCTGGAGCCCATCCAGGACTTAGTCTTAGGCCACAGTCAATTAATTGGGAATGAGTTCAGGTTTGCCAAATAGTTTTTTCTGCTTGTAAACTAGAAGAGTCGACCTGGTAGGTGGACATCTTAATCTTATTGGAAATTTTGGCCCTGTCGATGGAGAGTAGAAACTATTACCTTACTTAGATACTTGGAACGAGCACCATGTTTGTGAGTGGCTTGCTTCACAGATGAGAAATCTTTAGGTAGCAGTGAACCCATCTCTTCTTCTGATGTGCATTTAATTTTTACCAATTGTGCAGGCCTGTTTGTGTCTGTGTTGTCACTGAGCAACTGCTTATTCATAAGCAGCAAAGGTAAGGCGTGGATGGCCTTGGGCACCTGGAAAATAGGTACTGACTGAGAAGGCAAGGGAGTCAGGCAGCACGTGACCCTCTGATAATCGTCTGGCTGTGGTTATTAGAGTGACCAATGGAGATGTCTTGGATAGTTACAAAGATGGTAAATAAGTTTATCATCATGTTTCTTAGACTCCGGATGCTTCTCTGCGTAAAGACCAGTAAGTAAGCACAATAAATACTTGTGATCTCCCCACAAAGCTCCCTTGGTCTCTGATGGAAGCCCTTCCTGCCCTGGCCTGTGAGTGACCTGTGCAGTCCATCCTGGAGAGGCTTTGCATTGAGATGCATGTGGGGCTGCTTTCAGGGCGGAGTGCTGTCCGTTTGCGCTCTCCCTCCCCAGAACTTGGACCCTAAGGCAAGCGCAAGTAGGACTGTCAGATAAAAGGCAGGGTACCCAGTTACATTACAATTTCACATGAGCAATGAATACCTTTTAGTATAAGTATAGCCCATGCAACTTTTGGGACCTACTTATGCTAAAATTTTTTTATATCTGAAATTCAAATACAACTGAGCACCCTGTTCTTTAGTTTGCTCAGTCTGGGAACTCTGGCAAGGGTCCTGTCCACACTAGACTCTTTTTACTCTGTGTTCTGGTTGCAAAACTGTGGTGTAGCTTGCAGGGATAGCAGGGTTGTGGGGTGGGGGGAGAAGTCAGGGAAGCGCGGGAAGCTCTTGTAGACCCTCTGCTTTTGAAAACAGTGGTATTTCAGTATTGAGAGAGAAAAGTAGGTTTTGGGACCATACCAGACAGTAGCATAAATAAAACAGATAATGGTTTTTTAAATCTATTATTTTATTTATTTTAGAGAGAGAGGAAGGGGGGGAGAGAGAGAGAGAGAGAGGAGGGAAGAAGAGAGGGAGGGAGGGAGAAAGAGAGAAAGAAACATCAGTGTGAGAAAGAAACATTGATCAGTTGCCTGACACACATGTCCCGACTGGAGCTGGAATCCACAGCCTAGGTATGTGCTCTGACTGGGAATTGAACCTGCAACCTTTTGGTGTACAGGACCACGCTCCAACCAACTGAACCACTTGGCCAGGGCAATAACATGTTATTTTTTAAAGGCACTGTGACATCTTGAGGAATCTCAAGAAGAATTTAAAAACGGAGGCTGAAACTCCATCTTGGCCAGGCGGACAGAGCAGTGTGATGAGGAATCGTATCTGCAGCTCCCAGCTAGGTCTCGTTAGTCACTGACAAACATAAGTGGATCACGGGAAAATCACCCATGTCTGTAAGGAGTTAGCTAATCATATTACCATGACTTAAAAAGGCCTCATTGGGATAGAGGACCTTTTACAAACAGGGAAAAAAAAAGTAGACCTGAAACTATGAAAAATACTCAACTTCACTTGTAGTCAGAGAAATACAAATAAAGGGAAATAGCGTTTCCCCCGTAAATGAAGACATTTATTTTCAAATGAGAAATACCCAGGCTGACTAAGAAATAGTCTGATTCTGTTGATGGGGGTATAAATGGCATGGCCTTTCCAGAAATTACTTAGACAAATACATCAAGGCCTTCGATCAAGAGTTCAGCTTTCTGGGAACTTTGTCCAAATTTCTGATTGTTTATATAGGTTAATGGCTTTCCAGCAACCTTTATAGGAAAAAATAATTAGAAATAGCCTAAATCCCCAATCGTCGAGATTAAGTAAATAATAATTTGTATTGTTTGAAGTGTAAGGATTTTTCATTGTGTAGGGAAATGCTTGTGTTATGTTTAGTGGGACCAAAAAGTCTACAGTTGTATAATATATCTCAGTTATATAAAACTACCTGAAAAAGCATGGAAATACACCAAACTCTAGTATTTGTTTTTAATGATGTGATTATATGTCATTTAAATTTTCTCATGCTTACTTGGAGGTTTTCCAAGGTTCCTTCAATACGCATTTTATATCTTTACAATCGGAAGTGAGGTTATTGGCAGAAGTATTTCATGTGGCACTCTTGCCCAATGGCAAGATGGATGGGATGGCCAGCCAGCCCTCCCTCCCTGGACCACTCACACCCCTAAACCCTATTAAGTTGATGAGAGTTAAATGAACACTCAGCTGTTGGTTTCGTGCCAGGACTTCACATTTGCAGCCTGTTTGTTGGAAGTTCAAAGGGGGTCCTGGAGGATCTAAGGACACTCGGGTGTGCAGCCTTTGAAGGCTCAGAGAAGTGAAGGAATTTCCCCATGAAAAGGTACCATAAGCATTATTTCCCTCCCCTCTTTCCATTGTCTCTTGTTAAATCACATACTGCATTATATGACTGATCTCCAGCTCTCCCACCTTCCCCATCCCTGACAGTTGAGTCACGTTTCAAGTGCCCAGTGGTTTCTAAAGACAGCATTTAATGCAGAAATGTCCCAGAGTCAAAATTTCTCCCCTTGAAAATCCCTTTTCTTCTTTAAACCACCAGGTGGTGGCCCACCTCCAGAAGATCAAAAGCCAAGAATTAATTTCTCTTTTTTTTCTTTCCATTTCAACTGGTACTTCTCCTTTTTTGGGAAATTAAAACCAAAATTACTTTCAAGATACAGTAGTGAAAGGTGGGAAGGGAGTATTGGGTAAACGGAGGGAATTTTCTCTTATTTTCAGATGCAAATACCTGCGTGTGCATTTGTAATGTGCATGTGTGGTACATCTCCACTCTGGTTCAATATTAGGAGACCAGTTGTTGGGCAACAATCAGTTACAGGCAAGCACATGAAGGATTTAAGGATCTTTGCACAGACTCCCGCAGTCTTCAATAGGAACTTTCCCTCATGCGCTAAGCCATTTTGTGGGGGTGGCTCAGCCCCTTTTTACATGTTCCAGTGGTATATGTGAATCATGAAGCCATAAAGCAAAGTTTTAGTGCATGAAGTCAAGACAGAAACTTTCCTGGGTGGGTGCCTCTTCTGGATGGGAGGGAGCAGAAAGAGTATGCCCCCACGTGGCAGGAGCGAGGCACTGCATCTTTTAGCATCTGGAAAAGAGTCACCATTCAAACATGAATAAAAGGATGGGCTTAGAAATAAGCAACGTGCCCTCAAGCCATTAAAAACTAGAGTCACAGATACTAACAAATCTAGGAAATGTTTCTGTAGTTTTAAGTGAAACAAGTGGTGTAGGAAACTGTACATTAAAACATGTAATCAATAGTAATAGCTAACGTTGATTGTGGTTTTCATGTGCCAGGCACTTTACGTGTATTTTAGTTCTCATAACAGTGTTACTAAGTAGATATGATTACTAGACCCATTTTACCACGATGGCACTGAGGCAGAGAGACAGCATGTGCTTGAAGCCCTATGGCTAATGATGGACAGAGCCACGATCCCGTGGCTGACAGAACCATGATTCCATGGCAGCCAGTGTGATCTTGTCACCATTTGTACTGACTGCAAATATGCAGAACATCAGTGTACATGAACTGGACACGGGTGGGGACAAATGGCAGCTATCGTGTTAGGGATATCAGGGACTTTCTCTGGTTGGGCAAGGGTCTTCCATGTGGTTATGTTTATAGCCTTTCAAAGAGGAAGCAGTAGGAGAGTTGTAGATAGGGCTAGAGACAGTCACAGGCTTTAAATTTCGGTGTCTCCGAGCTGAGGGGCCCTCTGCCAAGACTGAGGGAACCACCCTGGCTGTTTCTTAAATTCCCATGGTACCATCAAGAAGGGCCTCCACGGACCTTGGTTTCTCCCTTTGCCAGTGTCGATACTAACCAATGTTGAGTAATTAGTTCATGTTCAAATTCAGCATCATTTATAATATATACAAAGGAAGTCATGCTAATCCCATAAATGAGTAGAGAAACAGAACCAAATTTTTAGTAACCATTGTCACACTCATGTGGATAATTGAATTTCTTCCCTCCAATTATTCTGATTTTCTGGAAAACAAGAAGAAAGGAAAAATATTAACCATGGACTCTGCTCTTTACCTGCTTTTGGTCGGCTTTTGATTGTGTTTATGCACATGTGATACACAGTGAACATATATTGCTGACTGCTCTTCATTTTATGTTTTGAAACAGAGGTTCAGCTTTCAGAGAAGGTATTTTCCCAGGGATTTGAAATTGTCTGCACTTAATCAGCTAAGGATTTGCCTATTTGTGCTAATTCAACCAAATCGCCTCTAGTGATATCTTGGGGATGTTTTTAAAGCTCTCGTGGCTGGTGATGTGTTAATTAGTGTTGCCATATTCATGGGAGGTCTGTTAGATTCAAACACCCTCTGTCCCTGGTGGGCCTGGGCTCACGGGGTGTGAAAACAAAGGTCCTTGAATCCATAAGGATTCAAAAAGCACTTAAAATCATCTGTCAATATGTTTTCATTTTTGCTGGAGAGAAGATCATAGCTTCTGAAAGCAGTTGCAGATCCAAAATGGGTCAGTCCACTGATCTAGAGGCATCAGGACTTTTTACCTCTCAGGGGAGGGTGTCAAGCCCTGAGGAATGGGCCTTTCCCACGCAACAGGGTTCCTTCACTGTGGCCCCCTGGCTTGTGCCCATGGACCCCTGTCTGCTTTCGCTCTGTGATACAAGGTGTTGGGGCCAGAATCGTGTCCCTTGTTTGGGGGAGAGGAAACCAGGAAGTCAGTGTGTCACATCAGGTCACCCCATGATCCAGTGGAAAGAGTGAGCCTTGGACTGGTCCATCTGTTCCCCTGGGGTCCTCATCTTCAAATGCCGCACTGCGATGCCCCAGTGGCCAAGACGAGGATGGGGCAGGGACCACAGGCCGAGCCCCAGCAGGGTCCTCCATCTTTGTGTGGGTTCTTAGATGCTGGTGTTCAAATGTTAAAAAAGGTTTTTTGATGATGATCCACTTTGAAGTGATTCCTTTCTTCCCTCCCAAAGGAACTGTAGCCCTGGGTTCTGTACTCAGTGTTAATAAGTATTTTCTACCTAGACTTAGAAATAGTAGGTCGATTGGGTTAAGAAATGCCATTTTCATGTTTGCTTGTGAATGGGAATGATGGTAGATACGAAACTTCCACTGAGCCTTTTCTGTCTCTTTTTGTCACTCACCGGACCCCTTGTGCCACCTACACATCTCTGAACTAAACATCTGGGATTTCAAGCCCCTAAATGTCACTGCAGTGACTGCTTCTACTGCCCATTTTGGCGAGCAGAGGAGAGCAACACTCCCCCCACCCCGCCAGTCAACCAAGGGCATAATTAAGGGGCTGTTCTCTGCAGGCAGAGGACCTTAGCTTGACTCAGGGCTCTGTGACCTGGGACCAGTTCCTCCACCGCTCTACTCTTCAAGTTCCTTGTTTGTTAAAGGAGGTGATCTCTACTTCACAGGGCTTTTGTAAGGATTGAGATTGTTAAGCTAAGTCCTCAGTATCACCTCCTAGACAGTGTCATTGATGCATTCTGTTTCTGACCTTGATATCAGCTGTTCCATCACAAAAAGTCCTTCCTCTTGCCCAGTCCTACTTCACAGGTGTCTAAACCTTTCCTATTTCAAGACATCTCCTGGGTCCTTGCCACCGTGCCACACTTGTATGCCCACACTAGGCGCTGGCATTTCACCCGATGGTGTGTGACGGTTCAACTAGCCCTAACCAGGAGAGGCAAGAAGATTCATTGCTCAGGATGCCTTTGTACTCTCGTGATTTACTTGGACTAATTTTTTTCATTGCAGACTCATTAGTGGTGGCGTATTTAACTTTCACAAGTACACCGGGGCTCACAGCCTCCCCCTTCCCACGGGAGGAGGACTCACGCCTTGAGACCCCAAGGCAGGGCAGGCTCCTTTACCTCGGTTCACAGTGCCCTGTGTTTGACATTCCCGTGGTGCTGGGCAGTGCTGACCGTGTCTCATCTCTGTGGCTCTCTGGACATTATTTGCAGGAGATTCAGAGTCCGATCCTCTGCGTGACTAACAAAAGACAAACGCAGCCTTCAGCGCTTGTTACAGACTGTGCAGCTCTGCTCCTTAGATTTAAAGGAATTTATTCATGTCTCTCCTGTCTGTCGTCCCTTAAATTATAAAATTCTAAAGGCAAGAGATGGGTTTCTGGGTTGGTTTTCTTTTCCACTGCAGAGCATCTAGGTCAGGCCTGTGAACTCAGAGGAGACCCAAGGAGTCAGTGTTGCCCACTGGCTGGCCCAGGGGACATTTGGGTGGCCTCCGCCACAGTGGGAGTTGGTTCCTACACAGCCCTCCCACCTGCTTGGCTTGTGGCTTTAGTGTTCATGGGCTTCAAATCCCAGATATTTTAGTTCAGCTTCCCATCCAACCTCTACAGCCTGAGTTGTTAGATGTTGTCACCTTTAAACATACAAAAACATCCCCCCGTGTGTACATATATACACAAACACATGCAAACATACATGAAGGCTGTCTGATATCTGACGCAGGCAAGACTATACCAACTGTACCACGTGGCACTCATATGTGTGTGCACGCCTGCGCACACATACATGGTGTGGATACTGCACGGTGGGTATTTAGCTTCGGTTTGTGCAAATAATGCCTGGAGGGGCTGCTGTCCAACTGAGACGGTTGTATGCTTCTTCAGGGGCCAGTTTGTGAGTAGAGGCAGCTGCCCGCGGGAGGGCCGGCAGGCCTGCGTTTCAGAGGATCAGTACAAGGCCCCTTCTCCCTAATGGAACAGAGAACCAGCTGTTCCCAGGAGACAGCCCTTGCACTGCAGCCCAGCCCAGGACGGCGGACGACTGCACCTGCCTCTCATGCTTTCTCACCCTTCAAGCCCTGCCGGCTCGATTTGAGTAAACAAACCCAAAATGATTTTCAAGGAAGGCTTTTTTCTTGTTTTTGAAATATAAAACAGTATTCCACGTGGGCGGTTTATCTGAAAAGGGACTCAAAGACGCAGTCAAGTTTGTTGACTGAGATTCTGGTCTTTAAATGGGGCATCAAGAGGGTGGGATAAACCTCCCTTGCCTTGTGTTACAGCAGAGAGTGAGGTCAGAGAGAAAGGAATCCCCGTAGTTACCCCTTGTTTCTTAATTGGACTTTGGGAAAATTTATGCAGCTTTCAGCTTAGAGATGAGAGTTCTTTTGCCTGTGAAGATGTGTAGAGACGGGAAAGAGGAACACAGAGCTTGCCTCCTACCCTGCAGGTCGATGACCGCTGACCTCAGTAAGGGAAGTCCCCCCATCAGGCTTCTGTGGTTTCCGCAGCCTGGAGGGCATAGTTTATACTCCAGACCGGGACACTTTTGAGAGTGGAAGGGGCTCTAATGACCCCTCTGTGATAGCTCGCCCAACCGGGATGTGTGGTTACTTTGCTCCTGATGGGTTCCCTAAAACCATGTTCTGGTGACCCACCTGTGACATCTGAGGTATGCTTTGCATGTTCTCATGCTCACTCATGGTAGAAAGGTTCCCTTTTCCATTCGTGCCCGCATGTGCTTAAGACCCGCTTGAGATGCCCTGCCTCCGGGAAGCTCTCCCACAGATCCGCCCGTGCTGTGACCCCAGCCGGGCTGCTAAGCTTTACCCTTGTTCTCCCGTATTTGGATCCAGGTGTTTTACCTCCAGTAGGAATAAACCAGTGACCCAGGAGACCAGGTGTGTTTGGGACACTCCGGCCCTGAGAAATGACACCCTTCAACTGTGTTCCCAAAAGGGACTTTTTAAAAGGAGGGTTCGTTCGTGAAAGTCAAGGACTGGGTACTGAAGTCAGCCCGTGAGGGTCAGAATGGCCTGCGGCGCCCAGGCTGCTATTTGTCTCTCTCTCTCTCTGTCTCTGGCCACATGGTTTCCCGTCTCTACTTGTCCGTGGGTGTCCGCTGCCTCGTTCCATTCGTGCACAGTACATCATGGCTGCCCTTACACTGCCTGACCTTTTGGATTGAGAACCCACGCTTGAGTCCCGGGCTCCTTCCCTGTTCCAGTCCCCCACCCCTGGGGAGAGAATCTCACTGGCCGAGACTGGCTTTTGAATCAGTTCCCCTTGAGACATTGTGACCAGGAGCACAGTCACATATGACAGACGTCTGTGGACTGTGGGAGAGAAGAGCATGTGACAACTACGACAATCCATGCACTGAGCACTTAGAACAGTCTATGAGTATTTCCTTCAGCCTCTCCTTTAATCCTCGTGAAACCCCCTTGAAATAGGTACTGTTATCCCATTTTGTGAACCAGGAAACTAAGACACAAAGAGGTTAAATAGCTTGGGTGCTGGCAGTCTAGTTACAGAACCTGTGCTCTGATCGCTACTCAATCTTGCTTCTCCAAGATAGGCATTGCTAATGTACAGTTTTCACCTTCCTTATCCTTTTCAGTACCTGTGCATTGGGCACTGAAAGTCTGCTCAGTGAATGTTTGCTGAATGAATGAATGCATGAGTAAAGGGATGAAGAAATGAAGGAACACGCAGAAGAATCCACTGTCCGTTTGGAAGTTAGGAAGTAGCTCGTCTCCTGGCCTTGAAAGCTTCCCCCTGCCTGCTGCTGCTTGCCCAAGTTCAGAGTACTCACTCATGTTCAAAGTACTCTCTCTTCCATCCCTCTCTTTGCTCAGACAAGAGTGAGAATGGCGAGGCGTACCAGAGGAGGAAGGCGGTGGCCACCGGCCTTCCAGAGGGCCCTGCTGTCCCCGTGCCTTCTCCAGGGAACCTGGCTCCTCCCAGTGGCAGCAGCTGGAGGAGGATCGCGCTGCTCATCTTGGCCATCACCATACACAACATCCCAGGTAAGGTCTTGCCACCTGCCTGAAGGGAAGGTCCCTGCCGGCTCTGTTGCCCTGCTGGAAAGGGGGCCTGGGAAGTCGGGAGGACGTGGATCCTTTTTTGAGGTGATCCGGGGAGGAATTGCAAATCTTTCTTGACTCTTTTGGCGGGGGCGTTACTTCTAGAATCTAGAGAGATCATAGTATGTTAAAACTTCCTGTTCCAATCACTTCAAACAATTTCACTCCTATCTCCATCAGTGACTTCCTTTCTTTACATGTTTGATACCAAGTCCTTTGGAGCCCAAGTCCGTAACTGTTGCCTGGTTGCTGTGGAATGAGCCTTTTGTAACCACGGGGTGTCTCTGGTTCCGCTTCAGTCTCTTTCAAAATACTGAATTCAGTACAGTTTAAACCAGCATTTGTCTTACCTGCTTGCTTTATGCAGGAGATCTTTCCTAAATGTGTACTGATCCTTCCCTTTTTAGCATTTTGGAGGAATTGATTTTGTGTCTTTGGGTTTATTTTCATTGAAAAAAATGTATTAGTGTTGGATTTCAAAAAATAATACATACTTTATTTAGTATAACTAGAAAACACAGATAATAATAAAAAGAGAATAAAAAAGGTATTATAACAAATAAATTGGGGGAACCTGAGTAACTCCTTGGGTTACTTTTTGGAATTCCAGCTCTTACTACTTACTCGCTGGTATATCTTGACAGGTTACTTGGGGTTTACTTGGTGTGAAATGGGGATGAGGCTGCCACTGAGGTAACTGGGATATACAAAATAAACTTCATTAATTTTGATAATTAAAGAGGAGGCTATAAATATATATGTATATCATATGTGTATATATCTGATAAATAAAAACGTTATATATGTGTATTTAAACATATATATGTGTGTGTGAATGTGTGTGTTTAAACATATATATGTATATGTATATGTTTAGTACAGTAGTTGGGCCTCATGGGCACTTGAAATGTGCTGTTATTAGCATCAGTAATACTTCTCTTCTCCTCTCTAGCCATGACTTTCTCAGTCTTAAGGCCTTAAACATTCTGACCCATTTTTTATTGTACTGGGACTACAGTTTGAACGATAACATTGCTCAGGGAGTGTCCACAGATGACATATTACCTGAGCCCTTGCAGAGTTCATCGTGTCAGCCTGTCGCTGTGTTACGGAGCAATGACTTGAGCAGGCAAAGCTGGCTAGAGGCCCATATTTCCCTTCGAAGCTGCTGTGGGTGTCATCCCGTTACCTCTGGCTTCATGTGTGGGAACAGAGGCCACGACCAAACCACATCCGTTCCCCTGGGGGTAACTCATAGTCTTCAGCCTGCACGAGAGGACTACTTTTGCCCATGTTTAAAGAACAAAAGTGGCAGTGTGTTATATATTCCAGTGTATATGTTAACTCTGCCCGTGTTGCCCAGTCACTTTTTGCAGTCCTCCGGGTGGGAAGCACTTTTCTCTGTTATTCCTGCTCTGACCTTAGGAATTACTGGCATGTGATTGTGTAGGCTGGTTTGCCCAGGTTTTTCTGCAGCCTCTGCTTCTCATTTCCCTCTTGGCTTTTTCTCTTTAGGTGTTAAGTAAATTCTTTTGGTTGGTTTTCTAGAGCTTGCTGTTGAGTATACCTTCAGATGAAGTCTTATGGGGGATGCCAGCCGACAAAGCTGACCACGGGGATTTGCCTCGGTGGGGGGCCTGGTCACACTCACCCCCAGTGTCTTAAAGAGCTCACTGGAAGACCAGGGCGGTGCAGAGGGCAACCTCAAAGTCTCTACAGCCTCTTTCACCCTGTTCCAAGCTAATCATTAGAGAAGAGAAGCTACTCATGTTGCCTTTTTGTTCATAATACTAGCTGTCTTTCTGCTGTTCAAGATCCCTTCTGTAATCAGTTGAAACAGAATAAAGATATATCTAGTCACACAGGGGTATCCAGCCATTTTGGCATCTCTGGGCCACACTGGAAGAAGAATTGTCATCTTGGGTATTTACATTAAATACACAAACACTAATGAAAACAAAAAAAAACCTCATAATGTTTTAAGTATATTTACGATTTTGTGTTGGGCCGTGTTCATAGCCATCCTGGGGCCGCATGAGGCCCATGGGCTACAGGTTGGGCACTCCTGGTAATGAGTCTAGAGCCAAATAAGATAACTGTACTGGCTTGAGTGGGGATTCTCTGTCTCGCTGCAGAGCAAAAAAGTGTTCTAAGATTCAGATTTCATAGCAATGGACTTTGAGGACCCAGGAATAAGCTTTCCTCTGATGGACCCCTCCTCATATCACAGCTGCCTCTACCCTACTAGGTCCCCATGTGCTCGACTGGAATTGTTCCCTGAATTCAGACTGGACTTAGGAGGGGCGAGGGTGGAAGCAGGGAGACCTGTGAGGAACCCAGGTGGAGACAGAGTGGCTAGACCGGAACAATAGTGCCGGAGGTGGCAGGGAGGCCCCCCATTCTGGCATCTGTTGAAGGTGGAGCCAGTGGGATTTGCAGATGGATTGGATGTGAGGTGTAAAAGAAAGAGGGCCCAGAAGGACCCCAGGATTTCAGGGCTGACCAGCTACAAAGTCAGAGCTGCCATCAACCGAGAGGGAAAGTTTACAACAGGAGCAGGTTTAAGGGGGAGAGAAGGGAGTTCAGTTTTGGACTCCGAGGTTTCATTGCAGTTAGACAGTCAAGTGGAGACACTAATGAGGCAGCTGGATGGATCGGTTTGGAGACTGGTATGGTTAGGGACTGGAAGGATAAATTTGTGAATTACTGGCACATAGATGTTATTTAAACTCTCAACACTGGATAAGATCACCAAGGGTCTAAACAGACATGTCTCCGAAGACCCCACTGGGGCTCACTCCTGGAATCCCAAGTGTCTGACTCATCTAAAGAGGGGGTCACTCGCCCACAGCCCCCAGCAGCTGCGTCGTGCCCCTGCTGAGAACTGTTTCCAGAGTTTGTCGCCAGCTTACCTTTGTGTGTGCGTTTTTAGCAATAACCCACAACCTTGGACCAACTGAGCTCACCTTTGAAAAGGTCTCTTCTTTAACATTAGCCTTTCCAGTTTATTAAAAATTTAACTAGAGCTTTGACATTCCCTGCGACCCTGGGTCGTAAGATCTTTCAAAGTGACAGAATGGATAATTGATTTTTTTTGAAATTTTTTGTCTTTGCTGGTTCAGTTTTATATGTCCTGGGGATGACATTTTGTTAAAACAAAATTTTTTTTTAAATGTTTAAGTAAAAGCTTGTTAGCGAGTGTACTGTCTCTTGGCAGTTTCTGGGGTAGGCATGTGAACACACCCAGGCACTCGAGTTAATACTTGATTCACATGTTGCAAGGACACATATGTTCTTAAGTCTTCTGTGGCTCCCAGGTCCCCTTCAGAATCTGGTCGGAACTGTGGCCCTTTTATCACAAGATACAGCGCACACAGTAGTCACAGGCGGTCTTGGGTGCTCACAGACCACGTGAAGACCATCTGTCCACAGGTCTAGAGCAGGAAGGAACCCCGCTTTAGAGACACGGATGTGCAGGTGCATAGGCAGTTGAAATGTTTCCGGAAGAAGTGGTAAGGTCCAGTGGAAGTCAGCAGCCGCGGGGGCGCATGCAAGTGCCCCTGAGGGTGGCTAGGCCTCTGTCCTCATTCCCTGTCCTTCTGAGGGCCTGGGGTGCTTGAGTCCTTTGGAAAACAATATCCTGAGGAAAGGACATGTTTTTACGGCAGTGATCCCAGACTGAACCCAATGTCCCTTAAAGTGCTTTTCACACAATGGATTACAGACTCAAGGGCTCTGAGCCTTCCTGAGACTCCTGGACCTGAGGAAAACAGGCTCCCTTTCTGTATCCGAGTGGAATTAAAAATCAAGTAGCAATCGAGTTTCTACTAATCTCTTTCCATGAGTAGTTTATGGTCTCCACAGGGCACTATCCATTGCTTTGTATGTAAAAAGTTACACTTAGAGCTTAAAGGGATTCAAGAGGTAATCTCATTCAAACACTCAGTGCTCCCTTTGACAGTTTAGGGAAGGGGTGTGTTCAGTTGTAACCGTGATTTCTCCCAGCCCTAGCATTGGGTGATTCTTTGAGACATAGTATCGGTTGTACATTACTGATCTTGTTTATTTAGCAATATTAGTCACTCCTTCCTCTGTGACTCCTCACTGTATGCTGTGCCTCCTTTCGTCATGATATGGCAATTATTCTCTGCATGGCAGTCATTTAAACATGTTTGTTTTTCCCGATAGATGGGGCTTGTTGCAAGGTCCATGCCATCTTCTTTTGGATCCCATGTTACCATGAAGAGCAGTAGATAGCCCAGCGCCTCAGTTGACTGGTGCATTTCATCAGCTAACCTCCACTCCAGGAGAGGAGAGGAGAGGCCGTTCGGGAGTCAAGTGTCCCAGTTCCCTTTACTTTGGCCACCAGGTGGGCTAAGGGATGGCGTTTAACTTCTGTGAGTCCCTGCGACGTGGCGGGCTTTCCTTTGTGTTTGCATTGATTTACAAAGGCCCACAGAAGAAGAGGCAGGGGAGCCTCGCGCTCCCTGTTTTCCTCTCATTGAAGTTGAGTCCAATTCACATGGCTGGTTGCTGCCAGGACACAGAGAGAGCTGGGGGTCACTGCTTGTGACTCCAGAACAGCATGACAATTGATCGTAATTGTTTGGCTCGTCTTTGTGGACGGCTCCTCCTAGACCACATTTCCATCTTTAAACAAAATGCTTGAGGTTTTAATCAGAAGTGATTTTGCTTCAGGGAACAAAACCCCACACATTTATACACTAAAATATTAACAGCGGTTGGTTCATTCCAGGATTATGGCCAATTTTTATTTTCTTCATGTTTTTGTGAGATTTATAACTCTGCTTTTCTATAATGAATATTTATGATGTGTGTGATCAGATGAAAATATTTTTTGGAAGGCAGACCTCGATCACCTGACCGCCTCAACACCCCAACCCCCAACACACACACACGAGTGTGTGTAGACTTATGCCTGAGACAATGTTATTGGGGCTGTTTTAAATCACAGGTTAAAAACAGAATGAAGTATTGTATTAGCTCCCTAAGGCTGCTGTAACAAATCGTCCCAAACTTAATGACTTAAAACAACCCAAATTTATTCTCTTACAGTTCTGGAGGCCAGAGTCTGAAACCATTTTCACTGGGCAAAAGTCAAAGTGTTGGCAGGACCATGTGCCTGCTGCAGGCTCCGGGCCTCTGCCAGGTCCTAGAGGCTGCTGGCCCTCCTGGCCTTGCGGCCACAGAACTCCAGTCCTTGCCTCCGTGGCCACACTGCTTTCTCTTCAGTGTCTAGTCTCCTCTGCCTCCTTCTTATAGCAGTGCTTGTCATTACAGTGAGGCACCCCCAAGTAATCCAGGGTCCTTACCCCACCCCAGTCCATCGAGGACAGCCCCCTCTGCACAGTCTCCTTTGTCATGAAAGGCATCCGTCACAGGCTCTGGAGTTGTTGGTGGCATGAGCCTGGGCATTCTCTTTACCCTGGCCTGGTTTCCATGTGTGGCGGGGGCAGCACCTAGGCTCTGTGGGGAGGAGCCAATGACCAGAAAGAAGAACTTATTGACTCTTCATTTTGCTGGGACAGAGACCAAATAGAAAATTTTATCTTTCTAATTTCTAAATTTATTTTCTAAACAGTCCAGGGCATGGACTTTTCCAGAGGAAACACTGATGCAACAGCCTCTGCGTCTTGTTGCCTTGCATCCAGAGCCTTTAGGTGTTCTATCCACAACCAGAGACCCAGGCTCAGTTAATGAGTAAACTGAACCCCACTCAAAGGCATAAATCATTGGTGGTCATAAAATGCATTTATAATACTAGAGGCCACCACTTCCTGGGGTCTTTTGAAGTTCCAGACATGAGGTGCTCCACATATGTGGCTTAGATACTTGTATCCCTGTTTTATGCTTTAGAAACTGCGACCCGGGGGGTTCAAGTCCAAGCTCAAGGTCACAGAAGCAAGTATGGGTAGAGTTGCTTCACATCCTGTCTTTGTTGCCACCAGTCTCCCTCTTGCTTTGGCCAGCTTGCTTCCTTTCTCCTGGTAGGTTGTAAAGGTTACTGAAAAATTCAGCATATGCTTCTGGTTCTTTGAGTCTTGCCACATTAAACACTTATGTTTGCATAACATAAGCAGTGCCGCACTGGTGTGTCGGTGTGATTAGAGCTGCAGAGGCAATGGGCTCAGTTCAGCAAGGAGATTTGGGCAGAAAAATCGTGGACCAGAGCCTCATCCACACACAGGACCCGCCCCTGTGGGCGGTTTGCTGATCTGTGCGGAAATGACCACGTCTGCAGCCCCCAGACATCCACCACCACTGCCACCAAGTGAGGAGGCCCAGGACCCAAAGGTCGTCAGCCCTTTAACTACATCAAAGAAACTGGCATGGAGAAGTGGGACAAGCACAGGATTTCAAGTCAGAAAGGCCGGGGCTTGGATCATGGAACCACCAAATACTTGACTGCTGGTGACCTTAGGTAAAACTGTGGGAGTCTTAGCTTTCCCAGCTAGAACATGGCAATAATGTCTGTCTTGCAGTTCAGTATTAAGTGAGATGACAGTGATGGCAACCAGCAGGAACACTCACCATATTCGCTGCTATGAAGTGCACATGACGATGCCTAGCACAGAGCAGGACCTGAAAAATGTACATTCCCTTTGTGTCCCCCTCTCCGTGCACTGCCTTTCTCCCTCATCCTTGGCCTTCACTTTGCTTTGATCCTCCAGGTTCATTTGGTTCTGGTCTTGGTGGTCTTGAGTGGGATGTCTCCGATCACTTGAATTTTCATCTCCAGCGGGTTCCTTTTGAAGACGCTTCTCATTTCCTCCAGGAGTTTGGAAACATTGTAATAGTCTCCTTTAATTATCTGTGTCTCGGTGGGAAGCCTGACATTATAATTAGCACGGGCTCCTGCCTGGGATGACATTTCGCTCAGGGTTTCGTGTTCCTGGGGTGTGTGTGCCTTAGCAGAAGCTGGTGGCACACTCCTGAATGACGCTGCTGGGTTTGAGCGTGAGAGTCGTCATAGGCACCCAGAGGTGAAGTCACCACTCTGGGATCCCTGCCTGAGCACAGAACAAGTGACGGGGCAACGCTGCGATTATATCAACTCCTGCCACAGGCTGCAGACACTCAGGTGCCCGTTGCCTACTCTCTGGCCTTCAGGTTAAGTAAACTGCATTCTAAGGCTGCATCAGGATTCGTGCTAAATTCAAGCTTGTTCCCACGTCTGCTAGGCTCTGTTATCCTCCTATCCATCATGTCAATTAAAGAAAAAAAAATTAAAGCAAGAGAATTCGAACATATGTTTGTATTAGGACTCAAAAGTTTCCAGTTACTTCTAGTTGTCTTTCTAGTGGTGGCTGGGCAGATATTGGCTAGAATGTGGTCTTGGTAAGGCCCGTCCCACTTGCCCTGCCTAATACAGCAAGTACTGGCCAGTTGGACGAGCACAGGCTTTAGGGTCAGAAAGGGGGTGGCCGGTTGGATCCATAACCAGCACATGCTCTACTATTGGATATGTACTTATAAGATTAAATAAAATACAAAATTTAGATCCTCCAGAGCTGACTAGCTAGTGGCTACCATGCGGGGCACCCAGCCACAGACCAACCCCATTGTTGCAGAAAGTTCTGTGGGATGGTGAAATGTATCACAAATAAAATAGGTTAAATATTAAGATTTTCAAATAATTAATTTTTAAAGTAAATTAAGAATGGGACAGAGGGACCCCTACAGTGCCATCCCTCTTGCTCCCCCTGGTTCTGATGTGCTTTCTTAGTTCTTGAGTGGGGGACTGCCTAGGGTGGGGCGGCTTGCACGGGGAATTGTTCAGCATACTTGTCATCATGTTGGTGTCGGGGGCCAGGGGAGGCCGGGGGAAGAGCTGCTCCAAGGACAGGCTCCTCAGCCCTTCCTCTGGATGCCGTGTTATCTGCAGGGAGCCACACACCCATCCCCTGAGCGCAGCGCTGTAACTGGTCTGGCAGCTCAGCCCCTCTCAGATTTTGAAGCAAGGACATTCATAGGAACATCCCTGCGGTGTTTACTGTAACGTTTTTGCCAGGGACACCTCCAGCTTCCCCCCGCAATGCTCCTAAACGCCAGATAGCGCACTGCCTGGCAAAGCTTGGCCTCCCCCGTGGGAACAACATTCTTAATTTGCTGTGGATACCTTTTCTTTTCCCTCGCCTTCCAAGCACAGAACCCTGTTTGCCGCTGAGATGAGAATGAAATACACTCTGACAGTCTGGTTATCTGAATTCGTTTCTCAGTCTGCGAGCTATTGTTCACCGTGCTTTAATCCGTTTCGAAGGAGGGACGTTGTTCATGAATCGGCACAAGTGATTTTATTCCTTTGCTGCCAGGTTTCTTCATTTTGTTTCCTGGGCATGGATTATGTTTCTGATCCAGATGCCTGGCCTGAAAACGGCTTTTCTCTGGTAATAAGGGGACTGGACACCAGGTGAGAGGTGACAGAATAATCTCTTTGTAGTGTTCAGCCACACAACCAGTGCTTTCTGGAGACTTGGTACATGGGAGGCATCTCAGGCACCCCGTCCAGACATGCGATGCAAGTTCTCCATGTAACGATGTTCAGCTTTCTAGTAGCCGTGTTAAAAAAGTAAAAAGCAAGTGAAGTTTATATTCAAAATGTGTTTTATTTAACCTAAATAGCCAAGATAGTATTTCTTCAACGTAGAATCAATGTAAAATATCAAGATATTTTATGTGCTTTCTTCCTTGAAATCTGGTGTGTACTTTGTGTTTCTGGCACATCTCAGTTTGGATGCTAAATTTTCAGTGGTTTGAGTGAAATATAGTCCTACCAAAACAAAGCTGTGTACACAGGAAAAAATATTTTGTTTCTTCAGTTTTGAAATTTAAATTTGATTAATTAAAGTAAAATAGAATTACTCATTTCTCAGTCACGCTGGCCAAATTCCAAGGGCTTCGTGGCCACACGTGGCTAGTTGGATGGTATAGATCTAGGTGTTCCGAGAGATATAAAAAAGAGTAAGAGTAAAAAATACAGCCTTTGCCTTCAAAGAGCTTCAGTCCAACAGAAGAAACGTTATATACCCACATATTATAGCGCAGTGCAGAGCGAATCGATCATCTCAGGAAGTCAGAACAAACAGTAAGCGCAAACCCGCAGAGCAAGGGCGTAAACTCTCTTTTGGCTTGGTGCACTCCAAAAATAATATTTACTACTTTAAGAGTTACAGTTGCACCCAGGTCTCGGAGGACTGGTTGCCAGCATTTCTATCCATGGCGGAGGGCAGTGGAGGGGGCACTGGGGGTGCCCTGTACCGGGGCAGGCAGGCAGGGTCAAGGCGGTTCTCCTTCTTCCCACTAGTTAGTGAGGTAGTGAGGAGATCACACACTGTATATCCACAGTACTGACCACCTCCGCGTGTTGGGGGCAGATCAGCATGTATCAGGAGCTGTTCGTCCTTTCTGCCTGAATTCTTCTCACTGCTGCTCTTCCCAGCAGGGCCGCTCCACCCTAGGCCAAGGCTGCAGTGAGAAATATAGTGATCCCCACTCATCGGTGGTTTTGCTTTCCACAGTTTCACTTTCTGAGGTTTCAGTTAACCCATGGTCAACCACCATCTGAAAACGTTAAATGGAAAGTTCTAGAAATAAACAAGTCCTCAGTTTTAGATTGAGTGCCATTCTGAGTAGCATGATGAAATCTCACACCCTCCTGCTCTGTCCTGCCTGGGATGTAAATCATCCCTTTGTCCAGGTCTCCACACTGTAGACAGTCCCTGCCCTTCAATCACTTAGTAGCCATCTCAGCGATCAGATTGACTCTCAGCATCACAGTGCTTGTGTTCATGTCACCCTTATTGTACCCAATAATGGCCCCAAAGCCATTCACATAATTCTTATTACAGTATATCGTTATCATTGTTCTATTTTATTATTACTTACTGTTGTTAATCTTTTACGGCACCTAATTTATAAATTAAGCTTTATCATAGGTATGTATGTGTAGGAAAAAGCAGTATATACAGGGTTCGGTACTATCTGCAGTTTCAGACATCCGCTGGGGGTCTTGGATGTACCCCAAGGATAAGGGGGGAACACTGCACCTTTTCTCCTCCTCCTGGAGAAGCCACACAGGACGGTCCCTACTGCAAATGGGCCAGCTACTGTCGTCACATGATTCACACACATTATTATGTCACCAAGTGGAAATTCCAGAATCCCACATGATCCATGCTGGCTTTACGATGACTTTTGATAAGAGCTTGACTTGTCCTGCTTCACTTTAAAGAGAATTGCAGCTTTTCCAAAGCTTTGGTTAATGACAATACCCGGTACCTTTGCTTGCAGGAAATCTGACCAGGGAACCAGCTCACGGGCAGCTGAGTCTCCCCTGCTCAGGCGGCCTCCTTTGTTCAGAAGCTGTAGCAGATGAGAGTTTAAACTGTTGGTAACATATGAGATGCATACTTTATAATAGACCCGGCTCATTTGTATTCATGTATGCTAATTTTAGTGCATATTAATTATGGATTTCATAAGTCCCTGTTGATTCTATTTTGTCTCCATTCCCTTGATAGCTGTTATGATGTGGAGTTGAAAATAATTAAAATGTTACTTGTGTTTTGCAAATAACAATTTTCAACCGAGGATGAATCCTGAAATTAGAATTCCATTTTCTTTCCTTTTCTCTGATTTAATAGGATGAGTGAAATGTATCTGAGGCCCGTTCCTTACTCTGTTGTATTGTCTCACTTTTCAGGGTAGCGATGGCCAGTTGAGCTCCCCCCACTTAGCATACGTGTCATGACTTAAACAACTTCCGACTCTTTCAGAGGTGGTACACTCAGCGTCAGGGTTTGGGAGAGGAAAGGAAAAGGTGGGTTCTTTGGACAGTACACATGGGGGTGACGTTCTGCAAGTTCAGTCTTTGTAAAGCCCTTGGTGGGGTTGTGATGGGCCCAGGCTTCCTACAACACTTAGGTTTCCAAGCCATTTCAAGCTCCCTCCGGTTCTTCAGTGGTTCAGCCTATCAAGAAATGGACAGTCTTTTGGCCTGTGTTTTCCCTGCTCGGAGGGGCAGGACCACATCCTCATTCAGGGTCTGATCCTCAGCAGTTGTGAGCTGCTGGGAGTATACATTTGGTTCCATTTCCTTTTGCCTTGGATCTTGTGCCAAAGCTTGCCAGGCCCAGAGCATGGCAGCTTCCCTTGCCCCCCAGTCTCCTCCTCCTCCCACTCCTTACCTTTCCTAACTGTGCCAGCGGCCCTCGGCAGTTGATCTTTGCAGCCAGCCCATCCTGTGGCTCAGGCTTCACTCAGCCGTGTAGACCGCTGGTCTCTGCACTCCAGCAAACCAGCTCTTGTAAATGGCACTCAGACAAGGGCTTGAAAATGAGCCAGCTCCCTTGTACTTCCTAATTTTACTCAAGGGAGAAGGAACAAGGAGAGGAATCCCAACAGACCCGCCTTACTGATAAGCTACTGAAAAAATTTAACTAGAAACAACTCACAGCTCAGAAAGACAATGAAATTTGGAAATTGCCTTTGAATTATAGCAATTTAGACTAACTCTTACTGATCCATTTCCGTGCATCAGTAAGAGTTAGGAATCAGAATCTATAGTCTGTATCTTATTTTGAAAATAACCGACTGTGATTGTATGTATGACAATTTCTCTAAGTTGTGATTTCCAGATCCAGGAAGGAAGGTGACTAATTTCTCCCGCGGGTCCCCCCCCCCCCCCCCCAGCTTCACAGGTGAGATGAGGATAAAATACAGCCCTGGACATGAGCCTGCTTGACAATTAAAGCTACCAGATAAAGAACAGTTGTCCTGATTATTGGGTACAGCAGCTAAAAGCACTGTCGGTCAGCCTCCAGCTTCCGAATTCCATTTCCTTTCAGCTGCAGTACTCAACTCTCCTTGGCTCTCTTTTGCTCTGATTAAAGTTCAGAGCTGCCCTTCCCAGATATCTTGTTCATTTGCTCCTCTTCTACACATCCTCAGAAACCCTTCCTGGCACAGAGATGTTAGGGAAGAGGTGGGGGCCTGGGGATGGGGAGAAAACATCTCTGAATCCTGTTTTCACTTGCAAACTCTTCTTAAATGTCAATACAGCAATACAGGCATTTTCTCTCATGCTCTTTTAATCAAATGCTTTTCTCCAGCAAAACCATTTGTTTATAAATCAGTAAGTCACATGGCGTCAACTTTCCCTGCTGTGCCCTGGTCTTTAGAGTCAGCTTCCCTTTCTTACCAGAGCCATGTAGGGCCTTCTGCCCGGAGTGGGGCTTATGGGAGAAGCCAGGTGATGAACTGAGTCACGGAGCCGCCCAGAGGACAGAGAAATAAGCCAGGGGGAGGAGAGTGGACAGGTGGAAATGCAGGCACAAGGACTTGGGGAAGGCGGGGAGTATATGGGGTTTGGTGAGGATATGGGGGCCATGCACCTTTCTCTGGTCTTTGGGCTCTGCCCTGTAAGGGACCGGTTGCTGTACCCTGACTTGTTCCGTCCTTGAAGATTCCTGATAAGCCTGGGTTCTGCCTCCTGGTAATTCTGAAGAGTGCCCTGTTGCTTAGAGACAGGAGATGGTGCCTGGAGTGAAGATAAGGTTGTCAAGGAAACCAAGCCACAAATTCCCTTGTTTTTCTTCAGGTTGCTGGACAGAAGAGTGAAGGATTTTTGCTCTGACAGCTGCAAGAAAAGCCTCTTCTTTCCCATGTGTGTTTTAAACAAATTGACATGTTGTCCAGGACACAGTTGCATTAGTGCCCAAGTTGACAGAAACAGGGAGTGGAGTTTTGCACTGTTTTCTTATACCAGAGAGCACTTTCTGATGCAGACAGAATTAAGCAGCAATTTAATCCTGATTTATTTTCAGATGTGGGGTCCCCAGCACTCAACCTCTTTCTGTTATATAACAGGTTGGGTCCTCCTGATAACTTATTTTGGTTTCCAGATGATCTTATGGCTCTCATAAAATTCTCAGTTTCTTGGAAGACAGTTTCAAAGTCCAGAAGGGAAAACAAGCAAAGACTATTCCACAGAAGGCAGATTCTCTTAAACTGACCTTTTCTAACAGGAAATGGCCTCAGTTTTTCTTTTTTATTGAATTTATTGGGGTGATTGGTTAATAAAATTACATAGGTTTCAGGTGTGCAATTCTATGACACATCATCTGTGTATTGTATTGTGTATTCACCGTCCCAGGCCAAGTCTCCTCCCGTCACCATTTATCCCCCCATAACCTTTTCTGCCTGCCTCGGGGCCACTTTTATTGTGATTGTCTGTATATGCTCTCATCTAACTATATAATCAGTCATCTTCCCTCTCAGTGTGACCCGAGAGATGTCACAGATTTATTCTCTGGCTTCCGCATACCTGTTGTTAATTGAAAGTGAGCCAGCGTGTCTGGGCTGCAGTGTCTCACCTGCCTTACCTGGATTCCTCCTACTTTAACTTGCGTGGAAGCCCAGAGGGACCACAGGGCCTGGCACGAGCTTAGGGGTTCCACTGTGAGGGACGGGGGTGGGGGTAGGGCGTGCTCCTCTGGAAGCTGAGGTGGAGCCGCCATCTCTCGGCTCTCATTCAGAGCTGACCGTTGTCTAGTTTCATTCCCTGGAGCTAGTTGTGGGTGTGTTTTTAAAAAAATTTTTTTTAACTTGGCTACGATTTCCCTTCTGCTAAATGGAAACGATGACTTCCCCCACCCAAGGCAGTTTGAAGGACCCCCCAAAAGGAGGGAACCTGCTGGGAAATCCTCAACTGCCATCAGCTTATTGTTCAATTGTCCACTCAGTTGCTATTGTTACAGGCGGGCCTGCAGGTGTCTAGGCTTTCAAAACCTTTGCAGCCAGTAACTCGCCTTTCACGATCTTAGGGTTTGTTTTGTTCCCCTGCCCCCCTTCCTGCGATGGGGAAGGGCTTTAGATGGTCCCCGGTGAGCAGAGAGGTGGGATGGGGGCACCTGGTCCCTCTCCCTCTCTGTTAGTTTCCTGTGGCTGCTGAACAAATGACCACAAACTGGGAGGCTTTAAAGCACAGCAGTGTTTTGCCTCCCAGTCCTGGAGGCTAGAAATCGAGTCAGGTTCAGCATGGTTGGTTCCTCCAAGGCCAGGAGGGAGAATGTGTCCCAGGCCTCTCTTCTTGGCTTGTGGATGGTCTCTTCACTTTGCCTGGCTTGTGTCTGTTTGGAACGGACACTGGTCACATTGGATGAGGGACCTACCCTCCTCCAGTATGACCTTATCTTAACCTATTACATCTGCAGTGACCCCATTTCCAAATAAGGTCACATTCTGAGGTCCTGGAGTTAGGGTGCCAACAGAGGAATTTTGAGAGGGACGCAGTTCAGCCCACAACACCATCCTTCCAAAAAAAATCAAAGAATGTTTAGCTTGTCTTTTAAGAGCTTGTAATATGAGTACAGGGTAAAACCAAAGTAGGTTTATAGTTGTTCATGTGGAAAATAATGCAAGAATTAATAATATAAGAACAAACCCTGTGTTTCACATACTCATAACTATAAACCTACTTTGCCCTGCCCTGTATAAGACAAATATAATCTAATTAATCACTCAGATGGGTATATTGATGGCATGACAATTAATCTGTAGGTGACATGAGGCTGGGAAGGACAGGTAATTTGTGTAATGATGTCAACATGCTGGAATTCTGATGAGCTCTAACAAGGTGAAAATGAGCAGAAACAGGGGCCAAGTGGAGTCCCCAAATTAGATCTGCCCCAGATAAGTACTAAAAGAATATTCAGGAGCAAGAAGAAGAGTTTGGGTTTTCAATAAGAAACGTAATCATTTATTCAGTCACTCACTGATTGAAATATTCGCAGCCAACCACCTCTTTTGCGGGCTAAGGGGGGTCAGCCTGTGGGTCTGAGTCAACCTCCTGATGCAGTCCTTCTCAGGGCTACTGCTCCATCTGCAGTGGCTTGCCCCTTCCTGGAGGGGGGTGCCCTCCTCTGAGCCCCCAAGGATAGAAGAGAACCCCATACCCTTGGACTTACAGAAAGAACCCTGGCATGCTGGACTGGACACTAGAATATGGAACAGTGGCTAAGATGACTGGGCCTTGTCAGTTGGAGCAAGTAGGTATAGGTGGTACAAGCTCCTTTATGTCCTGGAAGGGCTGCCTCAGCCGTGGGTTTGGAGAACCAAGGACAAGGTACAGGAGAGTAGATAGCAGCAGCATAAGAAACCACATTTTCACAGAATCGACTAAAAATGAAATACTCTCATTTGTCTTGGGAGGTAGTGGCATCCTCATCACCAACATAACTACCTTATGTGGAGTGTCCCTACTGTGTGCCAAGCTGCTTTTAACACTTGGCCAGAGAAACAGACCCCGGGATCCGTGCTAGTCCCCCGTTCCTGCCCCTGATAGGGTACAGCTGGCTCCAGAGGACCCTGAAGTCAGAAAACCCTCGTGATCCAGCTAATCACTTTCTTCCCCAGACCAGAGTTTGGAAGGAACTAATTACTTGTTTATTAGTTAATTAGAAGTAAATTATTCTTTTGGAAAAAGAACTCTGTTCTTCACATCTTTCCCCTTAAACTGGAGCTGGGCTATGGAGTATGAATCTAATCTCTGCTGCCAGGAAAGGATTATTTCATTGCACGCTTCCCTAAAATCCATTAGGCAACTCCAGAGTGTTAGTTTGGGATGATAGATTTCATAACTGTGCTGTTGACATGCTGGATGTTTGTTATATCTCATGAGCCCTTCTCCATGCACAGCCAAGGAGGGAAGGGATTAGGACCACCCCCCACAACCCCCAGCTGTAATTAACAGACCATCTGTAGATCTGGATCACCTCCCCTAGCCTGGAAAGTGTTCCTCGACCCCTGTTGCTTTCCTTAATTTGCTAGTTTTGCTCTCTTAGATAATTTGCAAATGCTCTTCAAGTGAGTGTGCCACCACTTTCCAAATGTTTCGCTTCTAATTAAGAAAGGGAATTGGATGTACTCTTGCCTGGCTAATTTTTCTTTTTTTTCCCCTTCCTTGGCACGAGGACCGGGGTGGGAAGGAAGAGCAAAAGAAATTAGCTAAGAGATGTTTTTAAAAACAACTGTGCTGTCACCAACGATCAAAGCTGTGTCTGGGAGTTCACTCCTATGAGAGATGGAGGGATCCCCAAGTTCAAGTCCAGTCTGGAGAGTACAGTCATGGCATATGACTGCACTCTACAAATGGACATCCACCTTCAGGAAGTGCTCTTGGCCCAGAGAAATGCAGGCAGGTGATTTTGAATGAAGCATGTGGGACTTTGAAGACCAGTGTTTAACCCCCATCATTGGCTTTCTGACATCCTGGTTAGGGTAAGAGGTGGACTGCACACACAGAAAACCTGAGACAATGGCTTCTTCTCTCATTTAAAAGAAGTGCAGAGAAAGGCAGTCCAGCACAGGCCGGGCAGCTACAGAACACTACGGAACACAATTAGGAAAACAGGCCCCTTTGCCAATGGCTCTCATCTTCAAAGTTAACCTCATAGTCCAGGATGGCCATTGGGACTTCAGTCGTTACTCCTGCCTTCAAGTAGTCCTGAGGGGGACAACTTAGCCGCTCTCTCTTTGCCTTCTGGAAAGTTCTAGTGCACAGTGTCCTCTTACTAAGGAAAGGGGGAGGAAGAACACTGGAAGGCAACGCACTCACACACAGTGGTCAGTCCAAGAGGTTCAGAAGCAGTAACGTACCTAGGTAACCTCTTGGCAAGAGGCCCCCACTCAAGACCTGTCCCTGCAGAAGTGGCCATGTGGTGGTGAAGAGCCCAGCTGGGTTTGAATCCTGGCTTGGCTGTGCTCTGGTGTCCTTGGGCTGGTTATTAAACTTCTGCGAGCCTTCGTTTCCTCTGTGTAAAATGCACATAATTGTCCTTGTGTCATGGCATTCCCATGGCCAGTGGTCTACATTCCAAAACTGGTAGGCCACCTGTGTCGTGTTCGGGTTGTGTTGTTGCCATTGCTGCCTCAAGGGCTAATTGCACCCTACTGTGTTATGGAGGCTGCACCTTTCTCCTGTCTTCCTTCTGGAACCTTCTGAGTGTGTAGAATGAAATCATAGGGCAGCTTTATATTCTCCCATCACAATCTAACTCCTCTGTTCATCCTTCCAGATAGGCTCACTCTACAGATCAAGAAACTGGATGGCTTATTCACGGTTCTAGGTGATAGCAGAGGCAGGACCAGAAGCAGGTACTTGATGCAGTGTGATGTTCCTGCCCCTGTACCACTTTGCCCCACTCATCAGGAAATGTTTATAAGATGCTTGAAGGCAACTTCTTTTGTGGTTGAGCATTTCTCTTGTGATCTTACAGCTGCAATTAAGTTGCGTAGGCATCTTTATAATAGATTGTGTCCAACCCTAGACTCTCGATTCTAAATCATTCCTGTTTACAGTAATTTTTATTGTGTTCTGATTTTAAACAGCAACCAACGTGTCTGGGATACAGTGGTGATAATTCTTGAACTTGAGGAAGATCTGCTGAAGGGAAAAGGCTGTCAGCCATCAAACTGACTGTCCTGTTATGTGTCTTCCCTCAGAAATGGTCTCTGGTTAAATTAAGGTGACCTTGGGAAACAGCCTTCTTTCCAAACATAATATGTTTCACTTTTTTTTTTTTCCTGGCTAGAGTTTGGGCTGAGGAAAAAGACAGGTTATTCAGTGGCCCATTAAGTTGGCTGGTAGAAATATTAACTCTCTCCAAAGCCTTGTATTGTTAGACAGCTTTTCTGATAGAATTTTTACTGTGGATGCAATTTCATAGCTTTATAGGTATAAAGCTTTGCTTTAGATCCAATACATTTTATGGCAAAATAAGGCTCTTTCATCTAACAATGTCTGCTAAGTTCATCTCGCCGAGCTAGTTGAGTACAAGGCATGGGTGATGTGGTCTGCAGCTCCTGGGAGCTTGTCATCCACTCAGTGGTTAGAGGCTAAGAGCAAAAAAATTGTGAGTCTGATTGAAAAGGTGGAAAGACAGAGAATACCTTTTGGTTTAAAAATATTCTCCGCTCTCCCCAGTGATCAAAGAATTCTGGAATCGGGATAGGCTTCAAAGGTAATGTAGGAGTTCTGTATTTTAGTTATAACATTTCAAATACCACAGCATGGGTATGCAAAGATGCCTGGTCCCTCCCTTGACTTTTAAGATCCAGGTAGGCTTCTAAAAAAAAAAAAGTAGATCTTTTTTCTCACCCCAGAAAATCTTTTCCAACAAAGCTTTAAAATTACAACCAGTGATATTTTATTTTTTCTTATTTTGAAATCAAGTTATATCAGTGAGACAAATCTTAAATCTCAAAGAATTTTTAATATCTATACATCTCTGTGACCTCTATTCCGATCAAGATACAAAGCAATTTTAACAACTCATAAACTTTCCTCATATCTTTTCCCAGGCAAGTATTTCTGCTTAAGAAATAATTGCTATTCCAACTTATTTTAGCATAGATAGGTTTTTCCCAGTTTTGAATATCACTTAATGGAACCACACCAAATATTTTTGTCCTTATCTGGCTCCTTTTACTTGAAGATTCATCTATGGGTGTGTTGCATAGTTAACTATCATTATTATTTGCTATATAGCATTTCATTGTATTTGTATGCTGCCATTTATCCATTCTGCTGTGGATGGATACTGGGGTGTTTCCAGTTTGGAGCTATCAGGAGAAAACCACAGTGAATGTTTTTTACAAGTGTTTTGGTGGACATGTGCACTGTGTGTGTATCTGTGTGTACCTAGGGAATGGAGTTGCTGGGTAGTAGATAGATGTTTGGCTTCAGTATACTAACCAGCACTATTTTAGAATTGGGAGAGACATTCTCTCACCATACTGTTCTGTGATTTTTATTACAGGTGTTTTCTTCATTTAAAAAAAGAGAGAGAGACTTAGGATATTTAAGCAGACTTTTAAACACAACAGATTTAGTACATGCATTTCTGTTTCTTCCCGAAATCCTGCTAAAATGACAGTAAAGGCCCTGGCTGGTATGGCTTAATGGATTGAGCGCTGGCCTGTGAACCAAGTGTCGCTGGTTCAATTCTCAGTCAGGGTACATGCATGGGTTGCGGGCCAGGTCCCTGGTATGGGGCACGGGAGAGGCAACCACACACTGAAATTTCTCTCCCTTCCTTTCTCCCTCCCATCCTCTCTCTAAAAATAAATAAAATCTTTTTTTAAAAAATGACAATAAGGAGTTAAAAAATGGGTTCCTGTAAGGACAGAGGCCTGGAGGGTGAGAAGTCGGCAGATGTTTGGAATGTGGAAGGCAGGTGAAGGAGTAGTAATTGACTGACACAGAGTGGAGGAAGCCCTAAACTTTTGAAAACCTGCAAAAGGGAAGCCATTAAGAAGCCAGCCAAAACATGCTGCATAACTCCTGGGAAACCTTGAGAGTCTGAGGCATCAGGCAGGTAGTAGAGCAGGGACAAGACAGGACAGCCAGCAGGACAGTTGACTGTCCTCTGTATTAGGAGTATTGAGGTCCGTATCCCACACCCAACAACTGGAGAATCACCTCTCCTGCAACATGTCAGGACAAACCTTTATTATCCAGATAAATGAACCCAGAGAGGCATCTGGCTAACGAATTGCGGGAGGGGGCCGGCCGGAGAGGCCTGGAAGAATTAAAGATGATGGTCAAAGTGGTTACAGGGAATAGAGAAACCAGGAGTAGGCATATCCTGTCTTCAAGGAGAAAAGGAAAGGACCCTTTGCTGGAGAAGCTGAAGGCTCTGAGACAAATGATCTGCAGACACTGACGTTTGGAGTCCTCCTACCAAAAAGATGACTGGATGCTCAGTCCCCCTGGGATTTCGTCCCCCACCCGATAAGCTGCATCTGCGTGGGGCTTCCAATGCCTTGCGATTAAATATGACTGGACTACCCAAATCCCTCAGACTTCTGAGGGTTGCCTTCCCTAAGAAAGATGAAGACCCAAAATGAATTTGGAGATAACAGAAACAAGGCAGCGATCACAAAACAACATGAAAACAAAGATTAATTTCCTCAGAGGGAGAGGAGGAGGACACTCAATAACAAAAAGGGATGATCAGATAAAGAAGGAGCTCTTGGAAATGAAAAACAAGATAGGCAGATTTAAAAAGGAGGAATTCAAAGATGAAGTCGAGGAAATGTCTAAGAAAATGCAGTAAAAAATACACAAGGATGCAAAACATGAGAAAACAAGGTAAGAAAATGAGCAGATGAACCCACTGTGATCAGCTCCCGGGTTTTACGCATTCCAGAAAGAGAGAATGGCATTTAAAAAATGGAAGAATGAAAATTTCCCCAAACCGAAGTAGATGAATTTTCCAGACTGGAAAGACTCCTGAGTGCCAGCCCAATAAATAAAAATGGGACCCTTGTCATGAAACCTTAGAATGCCATTGTTGCAAAAGTTGGGAAACTGGTTGGAATCCAAGCTCATCAAACCTGCAACAGAGCTTCAAGGCAGAGGATGATGGGAGAAGGCTTGCAGGTTCCCCAGCTTCCAGCTTTCAAAGTTCTGAAGAAAAATGAATTTAAACCTAGGATTTTCTAAATCCTGTCACCAGTTCCCTCAGCTGTGACTCGGTGAAGTGAATTATTCCGTCCAGAAGGTATCCAGCCATGTAATATGAAAAACAGAGACATTTATTGAAGAAGATACAAGAAACAATGTACATAGGACAATGATGCCTCAGTCCCCTTCAAAGTAGACACCTTGGGACCTCACAAAGTTCTCCCAATCGCCATCAGCTGCCCCATCGTATTTTTCTGCATCTCATCGACGGTCTGAAAACTCTTCCAATTTAAAAGTGATTTTAGTTTCCGGAAAAGCCAGAAGTCACAGGGCACCAAATCTGGGCTGTAGTGGGGCTGAGTCACCTGGGTGATTTGATGTTTTGCCGAAAACCTCTGCATGAGACATGATGCATGAGTGGGTGTATTGTCATGATGAAGCTGCCTGTCACCAGTTGCCAATAGCTGCGGCCTTCTGAATCATCCCAATAGTTTCTGCAGAGGAATGTTCAAGCTTAACACAAAATTTGGTGCAGATGTGTTGTTCTGCTTTCACAGTCATTTTGAATTAGACAGCCACACAGTACACATGCTCACTCAATGGTGTTTACTGCCCCCACTAACTAGTGCAGTGAAGTCGTCATTGTTCACGCATGCACATCCCGGTCTACTCTCCTTGGCTGCCAGGTTAAATCCATGTCGCACAAACCATTGTTACATTAACAATGGCTGGACTTTTTCTGGACAGACCTATGTCCTGCAGTCAATGTAGCCTTCTCCAAACCTTCATCTGGCTCTTTCTTCCAGTATTCCCTAGAAGGAAGGAATAGGACCTCCAACTCCCAGAACCCATCCTTTAAAGCCTTCATCTAATGCCACCCTCTTATCTCAGAACCACCTTGCTGGAAGATGGGAGGAAAGACATTCAAGTGCCCTCTGCTGACCAGGTGGCCTTATTCCTTATCTTATTCCGAGCTCATAACACCCCATTCTACAGATGTGGAAACCAAGCCTGCAGAGGCTCCAGGTCGTCTCCAGCTGCAGAGCACACACGGCATTCCTCAGGCACACTGTTATGCGTACTTACTATCCACAGTGTCAGAGTCTCATGGGCTGCTCTAGATCGTAGGTGTTTGTGCAGGTGTGAATTTTAGGGGCTCCGTCAGATGATAAACTCCTGGTGGGCAGATCCTTATTTGGTGTCAGGCTGTGCCAGTGTCCTGAACAGGGAAGGCAGGTCAGTGTGAATACACACACTCCTTGGACGTGAGCCCTTACAATCCAAAACACAGCACTCTGTTCGGGAATCATGTTTCCTGGAACTACACGGGAGCCAGGAAGTTCCAGCCCCACTTCCTCGGGAATTCTCAGGGGCTACCCCCTCCCTGGAGACAGCGCCCTTCCGACCACTCTTGGGTGAATTGCTTATTTGACCTGCTACCTTGCATTATATTGTCACTTATGCTGTGTGTGTGTATTGTTTTCCCAAGTAGCTTGGAAAATCAGGAACTAGAGTGTTTTTTGTATTCTGAGCACTTAGAGAACTTGTGCATGGCCAGTACTAAGTCAGTGTCGAGTAGGATGCTGTGATGTGGTTGGATTTGAGTATGTGTGGTTCAGAGAGGGTGCAGTGTGTCCTCCCTGGGGCCTGCATTCTTTTTGCCCAGGCTCCTGTTTCAGTGGGCTTCTCCTCCCCTCTGCCTCCTTTCCCCAGTGATTCACCTCTGTCCCCTGGGGAAGGTGAAAGGCTCTGTCGCAGGGGCCATGCCCGAGGCTGCTGTCTAATTGCCCATGACCACCCGATTCCAAGAATCTGGAGCAGGGGTGCTGGGAGCATCCGAGTGACAAGCTGTCGTGCATATGGGGTGACCCCAAGTGAAGGAGGCGGGCAAGCCACTGGCTGGTCTCTTCAGGTACTGTTGGTGGGACCAGGTGGATTAGAGCCTCATCACCACCAGGAGGACAAAAAAGGAGCCTTCTTTAACAGACAGGATGTGACTTCCAGGCTCCTCTGTCCCTTATTTTGGAAAATGGGTTTTGTGTTGTGACCTGAGACATGTGGAGCCAACCTAAGGAGTTTCCTGCTGTCGGAGGCTGAGCCCAGGGCTCCCTCCTCCTAAGTCAGCATCTGAGTTACTGGCCAAAGAAAGATGGGGGGTGGGCAAGGGGGCACTGTCATGCTGCTCTAAATGCAATTTGCATTTCATGACATTAACATTACACTGTATAGAGATCAGCCCAATTTTGACTTCTTTCTTGTAATCATTTTCTGTATCCTGCTTATCTCCCCCCATTCTTCATTCCCCTTCCTTTTGTTAGTGGTTCATTCATACACTCATTTATTTGCTCATTCATCCAGCAAATATTTGTTGAGCCCCTAGCATGCACCAAATACTGTGTTCTTCGCCAGGGATATAACACATAACAGTCCTTGCCTTCATGGAATCTTGAATTTAGAAAGGGAAACCTAGTGCCCTGCAAGTTACACACACAATTAGCTCCTTGCCATTGTGACAAGTAGTGAGAAGTGGAAGATGTCATGCTGTGGCTGCCGAGCCACTCGTTTATTGTTGGATGAATGAATAAACAAGTTCATGAATGAACAAATAACAACTGGAAGGGGAATGAAGAATAAGGGGAAATAAGCAGGACATAGAAAAAGGCTATAAGAAAGAAGTCAAAATTGGGTCAATCGTTACACAGTGTAATGTTAATGTAATAAAATGCAAATTCCATTCAGAGCATCAGGGAGTTCTGACCTCACATACTGAGAGAATGAGGTGGTTTTAAAATATGCCCCAAAGTTTTTGGCTCTCCCTTCCTTCAAGAGATGGAGCTTCACCCTTCTTCCCTTGGGTGTGTGGAATGTAGCGATTCACATCTAACCAAGAGGGAAAGTGGAAGGGTGGAGTGCAGTTCTGGAGGTCAGTCCTCATGTCTGTGTGGCTTCCATCTGGTCACCCTGCTACTCTCTTTCCCTCTTGAGTCACTTGCTCTGGGGAAAGCCAGGTACCATATCACAAGCAGCCCTCTGGAGACACCCCAGTGATAAGAAACTGGAGCCTCTGGCCCACCGCTATGGGAGTGAGCTCGGAAGTGTATCCTCCAGGCCCATCCAGCCTTCAGATGACCGCAGCCTCGAGAGGCCCTGGGACCCATACCACCCAGCGAAACCACTCCTGTACTCTCGACCCTCAGAACTGTGAGCTAAAAAGTGCTCTAAGTTTTAGGGTAATTTGTGCCACAACAGTAGAGAAATTGTATGGCGTATGACAGAGATAAGTTCTTCGATACCCGCCTTACCCCCAATTTGGACTGATGCTTTGACCGTGTATGGAATTCTATAGTCGGAAATCCTCTTTCCTGGGAATTTTGAAGGCTTTCATTCATTGTATCCAGTGTGGTTGTCCATGTATCCCATTCCCTGGGATATACTTTTCTTTCCCCACTCCCTGACCCAAAGAAACAGTGAGAGATAGTAAATGTTCATTGTTTTAAGCTGATATATTTGGGAGTAGCTTGTCACAAGGCGATAGATAAACGCAGAGGGGCAGAGAGAAGAAAGGAGAGGTGATGGGGTCTTGCTTGAGGAAGTGGAAGTTACACTGGGGCCTGAAGAAAGAGAAGGAGTGGACCAGGTGAAGAGGTCATGGGTTAGGGGGCAAGTGTGCCAGGCATGCACGGGAACCCTGCCCCAGGGAGGAGCTTGATGAGGGGGGGAGGAGAGGAAGCCCAGGCAGCTGGAGTGTAGAGGAGGGAGCTGCAGTGGCTTGAGATGCCGCTGGGGTGTAGGTAAGGATGGGCCTTGGGCTTCAGGGACTACCCAAGGAGTTTTGCATCTCATCTGGAGAGCAGTAGGAAGTGAAAAAGGTTTTAGTGATGTTTCACTTTTAAGCACGAGCTTCTGAATTCCCTCTTTCCAAGTGCAAGGAGGTGCTGAGACCCACTGTGAGCAGTGTGTGGTGGTGACTGTTCCCCAGTTGCCATTAGCTCCGAGGTGCAATCTCATTTCCCCAGGATGGGTGAGGAGCTCCTGGGAGAACGCTGCAAACCTCAGGCACGGCTGGGTGCTAACAGCAGCCTAGATTTGGAAGGCTGCTGTCACCTGCTGGAGGCAACACTGCGGGCTCTCAAGCTTTCTTCCCGGTTGAAGACTCTTGCCTTTCCCCCTGTGTGTCAACATGTGCAGTCCACCTGGGGATGATATTTGCAGCTGGCGAATGCAGAGGTCTGGTTCCTGTTCGCACCGCAAGCCTGTGTTGCTTCTAGCCCTGCTGTGAAGGATTTAGAAAGGACACTGAAACTTCTGAGGTCTACTTTAAACCTTCACTTCAGAGAGGCACAGCTTGTTCACCACGGTTGCCAATGCCCTTTCAGTACACCTTATTCCGTTAATTCACATCAAGGGGCAGTTCCCCCTGCAAAGATAGAAATAAATTACCCTTAATCCTTTTCCTCCCTCACCTGTTTACACAGTTCATTCTGTCTTCTAATCCTTTGTATTATATTAAAGAAAAATTTGGTCAGTCCAGGGGTTATAAACATAAATGCCTCGGTGGACCAGGCAGTTCATGTAAATAAGACAAGCCAGCTAGTAAGGGGCAGTAGGGAGGGGTGGGGCCTACAGCTAACTGGAGCTGCTTGCCCAGATACAGGACTTCGTAAAGCGTGCCTTCGGAGGCCTGTCTGTGGCCCCTGTTTGGCTGGCACCCCCGGAGTCTGTGACCCTGTGTCTGATTGATGACCTTCCCACCTCTTCCGGGCTTTGCAGTAGCCTTTTGAATGGAAGCCTTGCTATAAGTACATCCTCATTCTAGCTTTTGCCACACTTTGTCTCCAGAATTATCTTCCTAAAATAGCAAATATGCTCATCAGTCTCCCACTAAGGGCCTTTGCTGTCTCGTGAGAGCCCATAAGATGCAGTCTAAACATCTCGGAAATGAATAGAAGGCTCTTTGTAACTTTCCCCAAATGCTCCATTTAAGCCTCGTTGTTTTGGTGTTGCCTTTGCGTGCCTGGCACCTAGCACGGTCCTGGTGAGAAGAGTCAGTGCTGTATGCTGAGTGAACAGACGTGTTCATACATGCATCGCACACTGGACAGAGTTCCTGCTCTCACTGATTCGCGGCGGGGTGCGTGACATGGTCTGGAAGGAAGTGCAGCCACTGCATGATGGAGTTGAACTCAGTGGAGGGAACCCTTTAAGCTTGACTTGCACAGCTTCCCTGACCCAGCCTGCTATTTTGCTGGGTACGTGTTGACCCAAGAGGGATTATGGGAATTCTAACAGCGGTGCACAGTGCATTTTGATGAATGGCAGTGGGAGACAGGGTAGAATGTTAATTAGGACTAGAGCATGCACTCTGGAACAGGTGGGCCTGGGTTCAAACCCTGACTCTGTCACCTCCCACCTGGGTCCTTATGTGTTTGAAAGCCCGAGATTTGGTGTGCTGCCCTGACATCTTTAAGCCTCAGTGGGCCCCAAAGTTCTAGCTCAGTTCCCTGGTTTCAGATGCACTCCCCACACAGTAGGACAGAGTCCCCTATCAGCCAGACCAGCTGTTCACCACCTGGTCCTCAGCTAATGCTTTTACCTCCCTGCAACAAGCCACTCCCACCCTCCCTTGGGAATCAGAGAGCCACCTCTCCCTGTTATCACTGCACAACCTGTTTCCCGTAGCCACTCTGATTCACTCTGCTCCTGTGTACAACTCCTAAGTGGCCCTGCATGGTGCATGGTGTCACCTCCCCTGTCTGTGAATGTATGTGACTAACTTGCAATATCTGTCGAGTATGAGGTGTCCTGTGTTTGGTCATCTCATACTATTTAGGGTGGGAATCCCTCTGTCACTTCCAGGGGGAGCAGGAGGTGGTCAGAATACCTTGTGAAAGTAACTAACCTCCTGCCTTCGTTTCCTTCCCTGTAAAATGAGGTTATTATAGTACCCACAGTACCTTTGAAACTGGGTTGTTTATAGTAAGACAGGAAAATAAATGTAAAAATTTCACTGGCACAGGCTCTAGGTTAATTGTCTCAAAAAGCCAGGACCGGAGGCATCTGTCGTTACAGTATTAACTAAGAACAGAACTTGCCGTGGGCTGTCTTGGCGTGTTCAGAGTCTTCACTGAAGCTCCCCATATGTTTGTTGGTGAAGTAGGGTGATGTTCCCAGGCCCTGACGCTGGGTTTCCCATCCAGTGACCTGCTAAAATCCAAGGCTGTACCACAAGCTCTCTGCCCTTTGAGGGTGTTCCCACCCTCACGTAGATTTCTGATCATTTGCTGTATTGTGATCCATGGAAGATCTCATTTGATGAGACAAAGAAAAGGAGTATTCAGTAGTCTGAAGAAAGGGCTTTGACCAATCCAATGTAACATTTTTTGGAGCATGAAAGTTCATTTCTAGGGAAGTGAATGTATTTTCCTGGCCCAAGGTATTCCTGCATAACTGCATGTGAAATGCATTTAGCATCTCTGTATGACAAGCCCAGGAAGATTTGGATTCACACGCACCTTACTCTTGAAGCCCTTCACATTCAACTGGGAGTGTAGGAGACACACCTGAGAAAAAAGAGCTGCTTGCCCAGGGCTTCTGTACTTGTTTGTCCCCAGCTGTTTCCTCCCTCCCAGGGGCAGGGAATTCAAGTCTGCACTGAAGTCCATCCACCTCCCCCGTGCCCTCAGCTCTGATGATCATGCCTTCAAATTATCCAAAAGTTTGGAGGCTGTCGGTGGAAGCTCCCTGACACCCTCTCTCTACCGTTGAGCTCACATGAGGTCACAGTCCGTCTGTTGGCCTTCCCTGCTCTGCAGAGACATTGGTGGTGGTATATATGGAGCACCAGAAAGGGGAGAGACTGGAGACGCCAGACCCTGGTGGTGAGGAGAGCTCGGGCTGCGATGATGAGTGTGAGATAGAAAAGAAGAAATTAATTTTGGAAATAGCTTAAAGAAAAAAAAATGAGTGCCAATCTAATATAGTGAGGTCAAGGCGAAGGAGCAGGCGTGGAGTTCATGAAAGGATGAGTTTGTAACTCCAGGCATGGCTATGACACGTTTTTGTGGCCCGTACAATTCCAGGCGTGTGGTAGGCAATAAACACCCACAAACTGAATACTACTCCCTTTGTCCTGACAGTCAGCTCTTAAATCAGAATTGAGGAGTTCTTGTTGGGACTCTCAGAAAAGCTGTATTTCCTCGTGACGTGGTTATGTTTAGCTCAGGGCTATTAAAGTCAGCCCCGAGACCAAGAAGAGAAGCTGGGCCATTTATAGTAGGTCTTGCCCGGGAGCCGTTTTCAGGAAAGACGTAGTTGACCCAACGTTTGCCCGGTGGTAAAATTGTTTCTCCTCGCTACTTCCTCTGATACTTTCTCTGAATGGGTGTAGCCAGAGCTCGCACTTTCTTTTGCTCCCTCCCCTCACCCCCGCCCCCAGCATACTAGAGTCCACAGACTGTTCGGGTTGAAACAAAGTAGGGGTTAGCCTTTCTTCACCTTGGTCACTTGGTGAGCCTTGGGTGCACAGACCAGAGGGATGGTCCATGCTTCACCACTGCAAGAAAGAGATCCATGCTGGCCTTGTAGGTGGGTCATTGGGAAAAGGCCCTACCTGATGTCACATACTTGGAGTAGAAACGGATGTGGACTACAGGTAGGTGTGTCCCACGGGCCTCTGGGACTCCTTACTCTGCTGAGAGGGGAGCAGCTGCAGGAGAACCATTAAGGAGCCCCCTTAAGTACAGGCCCAAGAGTGGGCCTGATGGCCCTGTCTAAGGGCAGTCCTGGGTTTGCATGGGTCCTCACTGTGGGCATGTGTGCAGCTGGGGCCCACACGTTTCATTAGGAATGAGCCAAATGAAAGTGCAGGCAGGAAGGGGAGGTCCTGCGGACAGTGTTGAGTGGGTGGGGCCGGGGATGTCCGTGGTGTTTCCCTTTTCCAGCAGCTGTTGGTACCATCTGAGGAGCCATCTCTTTAGTACTTGTGCTAGAGAAGCCGAAGGTATACCGGAATTTAAAAAATACCTCCTGCGTCCCAGGATTTGGGGAATGCTTTCTAAACCAGCCTCCCAAATACCTTCTAAGGCCATCCTACCAATTTTCAAAACAAAATAGACAGGGACTAAGTGAACAGCTGGTGTTTGCGTCGGGAACCTGGTATCACTTACTCCCTGCCCCAGAAAGTAGGTGCTTCTGTCGTTCAGTCGGGCGGGTGGGATGCCGGAAGCCCCACCAGCGTGAACGCAGCTGGCTAACAGGACGTTAGGGGTAGAAAGACTCTGTGCTCCAAGAGACGTCAGAAAAATCCCGAAGCACATGGCTATGACCCGTAAAAGAACCCTGAGTCCAGGATATGTTTATCGTTAGCCTCTGCGTCCTAAACCTTCATTAGATGAGGAAGAAAACCCAAATGAAACATAAGAGGGAAAAGGTCTAGCTCTACCCCGGCCTCCTGACAACTGTGAGATAAGAAAGCAGATGCCACGATGACAATGAGCAGGACATAAAATCGATGGCCATATGTCATTCATACAGACACCACCTCAATAAACAGACCAGATGGGCGGCTCTAATGAGGACCCGACATCCCCTCCTATCCCCAGATGCCTGAGGCCATCATGTTTCATGACCTCATACAGTAATAAATGCTTCTGAGATGATTTGGAGTCATCAATGCAGAAATTAAATTAGGTTACAGATGCAGGAAAATGAGGCTTGCCTTTGAGAGTAACTTCTGTCAAAATAAAGGAAAACATCAGTGCGTAAGAGTAGACCTTCGGCTATAGGAAAAACCACATCAATTAGACCGGCCGCCCCGTGGTTGTGAGTAACCAAGTTTCACTCCATCAGAGTGTGCACGTGGATCACGGTGCCCAGCACTGGCGAGGCAGAAGTGGCCTTCACAGCAGCGTGGCTGGCCCAGTGGCTGGGACCCAGGCCAGCTGATCAGACTGTGAGTCCTACTCTCTCCGCAGAACTCTGTGAACATGGCCTCTGCTCTGTGTCTGCGTGTCTTCTCTTCTTAGAAGGACATCAGTTACTGGATTTAGTACCCACCCTAATCCAATATGACCTCATCTTAACTAATTACATATTCAAAGACCCCATTTATAAATCAGAAGTTTGGGGTAGACCTGAATTTTGGGAAAGACACGAGTCAACCCAGTACACTGTTCCCTGGTGCAATTTTATGATTTTCTGAGAAGGGCTCCTGCCAGATATATAACTCGCTTTTCCTCCTCGCTCCAGCCTGCTCTTCCCTAGCAGGCCACGTGAAACCTGAGCCCATTTGTGGGACTTCCCTCATTTGACTTAAAGCTTTGTTCTCTATTAAAATGCAGGTCATTCGATTAGATTGATGCTGTTGGCTTAAGTCTCATTAAATGCTGAAGCCTGAATGTGTGTATTTAGGCATCATCCCAAATCCTAATAATAATGCAGTCTACAAAGCAAGTCCACATGATCCTCACAGACCCCCAGGTGGGGCAGGTCAGATGTCCCTATATTAAGGGGGAGAAAAGTGCAGGCGAGAAAGATCACATAGCAATGAACTGTAAAAATCAACTTCAAAGCCAGGGCCCTTGACTCCTGGTATTGAGGCAGGTGGTGACCAGGTAAGAGGTGGGAGCCTGGCTTTACCGTGGATAAGCTGTTTTGTTGGGCAGGTGACTTCACCTCTCAGAACCACAACTTTTCCACCTGTAGAACGGAATGGATAGCATCTTTGAAATGCCACTGTGAGGATTCAGTTAAACCATGCGAATGTAATCGTAGAAATTGCCCAGTAAGTGCCAGTTTCTCTTCTCCTCTGTCTGGCAGTAGTAGTATCAACAACCTGTCTCCTGGTTTTACTTAGTGCTGGCCCTGCGTGATCCCAGGTGGTTTACATTTGGGAGGTGTCAGGTGTGGTGGTGGGGGGTGCGTGGGGGTTGGAAAGAATGGAGACAGCAGATCTGGGGTGGGCACCAAGTGGCCTTCCTGGCGGAGGGGGTGATTCCACTCTGCCATCTGTCACTTGCAAGTGCGTGTCCAGGTCCCGCTGTTTGTAATCACATCTCCCCCAAGCAGGAGGTCTTGCCATCTGTATTTCCCAGTTCTTCTCAGACCAGCCTGATCCAGGGAGCAGTAACATGTGGCAGCCCCGTGGGACCTGCTGGGAAGCAGGGTTTCCTCGGCACCTCCAGGGGCCTGGGGACAGGCTGGTGGAGGAATTGTATGTAAATAGCCGTGGTCATTCAGAAGCGCTGAAACAAAGCAGACAAGCATCAAGCTCTGTGCAGGAGAAGAGCCAGGGCTAAAATCTCATCCTTAATGTCTAGCCGGTCTCTGTGGTGGGTGCTTCCATCCCTGAACTCCAGAGAGGGAGTTGGCTTGGTCCTTCAACGCAGAATCTGGCCTTGAGCTCAGGGCAGGGTGATTGCTGGGTGTTGAGGCTCAAGGGTGACTCGTTAAAATGAGCAGGCACCTGACAGCCTGGCTCCTTGCCACTGCCCCAGGTAATGACTAGATCTGGCTAGGGCAGTGCTGTTCCTGAGATCATCTTACTGGATGTGGCCCCTCAGGGAAGACTGCTTCCTGGAATTTTGCCTGCTTGGTTGGCTGTGTACCAGCTTAGAGAGCTCGCCTTTTTATCTTGCCTAGCTGCGCCCGGACCTGGTCACTCAGTGCCTGCAGGAGGCAGCGTTAGAATCAACCTGGCCTGCCTCCTGTCCCTAAAGGCACTGTGTGTTTTCGGGGAGGCCACGGGTGATTTAAACGCAGCCCATCCAGGACCAGCTGAAGGACCGTGGCCAGCGGGGCACCTCAGCCGCCTGGAAACCAGGCTGCAAGGGACTGGGGTCTTGGAGCTCCACAGGCAAAGGTGCTGCATGGGGTGAGCTCCACAGTGGGGCTGGAAATGGAGCTTTTGAAAGAAAGGGGAGCAAAGAACAGGGCTGGGGTGGTGGGAGAAACGGGCACTCACAGCATTAGAGCTTTTTTTTTGGTTAGCCAGGCACCATTACTCCCTTGACAATGAATGCCTAAAAGTTAGGCCTGAAACAAGGTGGTTCAACGCATGTGTGATAGAAAAGAGAGGTGACGCCACAAGACCTGAACATGGTGGAGAGCAGAAGAACAGAGAAGATGGCATTCCCTGAGCCGCAAGTCACCCTGGGCCAATGAGATGGGCCCCTGACTTTGGCGTAGAAAAAAGGATAAAGCAATCTAGCCTTAATGGGGAATGTATATGGTTAAATCCAGACAGATGGGAGATGTTCAAACCAGAGATCACTGTTTCCTTTTCAAAGTAGCTTTTAAAATTTTTAAATGAAGGAATGGAGCTCACGAAATGGCCCGTTTGTCAGCAGTTGATTGGGTCACTGCCTTGCTGATCTGATTCTTAAGGTCAACTGACACACCCAATTAGTGCAAGATCGGGAGTCCCCTGCTAGGCATGACTTCAGACTGGTTTGTTTATTTTTATGAGAAAAAGGTCTTAGCTGGATCTTAGCGGACTCAGGTTATTCCAGGGAGATGTAGCCTTGACCGATTTAATTACCTGCTGCTCTGGAGCTACTGTTTTGCAAAATGAAGAGCTGTAACGGAAGACCTGTTATTTGGTTGCTTGGAAACTAGTGCTTTTACTACCCAAAGTCGTCACCAAGCCCTTCTGGGGACGCAAGGCGAGCTGCCAACAGCTCTCCCAAGTCATAAATTTCTTAGAAGCAAGGCATAAATCCATGGAGCAAGAAGATAGAGATTTTAGTGGCAAATGTCCCATTCCAGACCACCTGATCCCTACAAAGGGCACGAGCCTGTCTGGTCCCCTCTTCTGGCTCCAGCTGTCTGTCACATAAGCACCTTTGTTTGTTTGCATTTCCGTCAGCCAGGTCACCATGCCGTGTGAGGACGGCGATGTATCTAGAGAAAAACAGAAACCAGGAGTGATCTTGTGACATCTTGCAACCACAGAGACTCGGAGGCCCAGAGAGGTTAGTTGGAAACCTATGCAGCTTTGGCTTCCAAGCTGTTCCCACCAGCCCTTCCGGCCTTGTCAGTATCATTCCTTGCTCTCGGGCTATGTTTTTAAAGTACACATCCAGGCTGATGGGAGACTGAAATGTTTCCCAGTGCAGGCTCCGTCTGAGGGCCAAGCTGCTCTGTGGAAATTTGGTGTTGTGGCCTCCAGTCCCCGCCTCTCCTTGGTGTCTACCTTTCTAGGTGTGCAGGCCAGGGATAGGGAATGTTTTCTAGGTGTGCAGGCCCGGGATAGGGAAATCGCTCAGGTCCCATCATGGCGGTTACAGAGGTGCTCAGAGCTGTGGTCAGCCTACTGCCAGGTCACAACCTGTGCTTTTGGCCACACAGTAGCAGACCCCACGCCATGACATCCCTTGCGTGTGTGATGGAGAAGGAGGCCTCTCCCTGTCTATAAGATCCATTTCGAAGCAGCACTCCAGTCTGGGGCTAAAGCGTGCCTCTCCTCAAGTGAATTTCAGGACAGTCTGATTGTGCCAAGGCGTGGCTTCTCTAACTAAGTCTTTCGATCCAAGAACATGTCTGTCTTTTTCTCTTCTCTTCCCCTTCTTCTTTGCTTTTTTTTTATTATTCCTTCTATTACCTTCACTCATTTGCTCCACCCATTTGTTCATCTACCATGAGCCGCTCCCTGTGCCGTGCAGGTGAGAAACACAGACCTGAGCAGAGGAAGTCTGCAATTCATCCATACTCACCTTCTCTTTGTCCCTCCCCTCAGCTGAGTCCCATCAAGGCGGGGCTGGTTTCCGTCGCTCCCCCAGAACGCCAGACAGCATTGCTTCCATCAGGGTCAATCCTTCTCCATGTGGGTTCGAACACTCACTGCGGCTTCCAGAGCCACAGAAATATAGAAGGTCCCCAAGGCAAAGCTGTGGTCTCCAACCCCAAGTAGCTCAGAGACCTGGGGGAGGGGGAGTGATGTATATAAAAAATAAGAGAGAGAGGACGGGCAAAGATGTATGTCATTGTGCTTATCCTGGGGTACTCGTGGGCTGGAAAGTACCAGCAGGTCTAAAACTTGGGTGTGCTGGTAAGGGAACAGTGCCCAGGGATACTGAGGAAGGAACAAGTGTGGCATGAAGCATGAGAACCCCAGTGACTGCCCTTAGTGGGGCGGAGGGTTAGCAGCAGATTCGGGTGGGGAGTTGGGGAGTCAAGTACATCCCCTTCTGAAATGACGGCATACCGTCCTGCTCAGCCCTCTTGAGGTCGCTCTTGCAGTGAAGGGCTGCTGAGCCAGCCCCTTCCAGGATTCAGGGGGCAGGAGGAGGGAGAGTGCGGGAAATAGTTTTTCATCTCAGGTGTGTCTCCAGGCCAGGTGAATGACCTATACGAAGAAAGAATGAAATGTCTGGACACTCTTATTTCAATGAGAAGGGGTGGGGAGGGGAGCCAGTGAGGAGGTTGAGATTGAAGAAAACCCTACCCACTCCCTGTAGGAAAAGGGGTGTTGGGTGGGGGAGATAAGCCCACCTTTTCTGAGAGAGTGGCAAGGAGGGTGAGAACTTGCTTTTGTTCTTTTTTTTTTCCCCTCCAGGCCTTTTACACCATCCCCATTTCTTTCTCTGATGACTAGTTTATTGCATTTTTAAAATTAACACAGTGTGAGACATTACATTTTCCCTGATTGTTTGACATCTATGAGATAAAAATCACTCTTTCTGTAAATCGCACATTGATTTTTCTTGTTTCTGTATTGTAGTTGGCCTCAGCCGTTGCTGACAGGCACATTGCAACCCAGTCTTGTTTCATTAGGAATCCGAGCCCTGTGCTTTTATTACCCGGTGTCATGTCTTGTCCCTGATGGCATCTGGGGGAGTCAGAGGTGGCTGCATGAAGATTTAAAGATAATCCATCAGACCAAGGGGACTGAACCCAGAGGCTCTGTCACCCAGGGCTGATTCATGGGGAACGGCGAGCCTGCAGGGCCAGCTGCGCTGTGAGCCCCATTTCCTCCTCCCGGTCTGCTCCCATCAGCCCTAACACTCCAGGTGACTCTCAGTGCACATTATACTCCTGGTTCCTATCCATTCCCTGAAGTGTGGGGCTGTTTTCAGGATTCTTTTTAAGTGAGTGGTGTGTTAAAAGCACAGAGCAGTACGTGGCATGTAGTAAATGCTACATGATGTTGACTATTATTTTTATCATTACTAATTATAACGAAACTGTGTGTTTATAGCAACCATTATGGTTTACTCACATGCAAAGTGTGGATGAGAATGCCAGATGGCCTCAGAAGCATAGGTTCTGCATGTGTTTGCCACCGGCAGGGGTCAGTACTCATTTACTGAATGAATAATGTGGACTGTAAGCTGTAAGGTCTGAAGCCCTTAAAGGCGTTCTTTGCTCTTCTTCCAAATGCATAGTGCTCATCCCAAATGCTTTATGTTGCTCTACAGGGCGTTTATTGGGCGTTTCACCGTTTTGGCCAATACGGTGGTGTGTCCGCTCAGGTCCTCCAAGAAGCAGATACCAGGAAGAGATTGGAGGTGCAAGAGATTCGTTGTGGGACATGCCCTTTTGGATAAAAAGAAGGAAGCTGGGGGTGGCAGGGAGAGCCGCAGCCTGGCAATGCAGACCTGGTGCCTGTGAGAGGAAAGGGGGAGGGAAGGAGGGCTGGGGAGGAAGCCCCAGCCACAGCAGCTCCAAGCACTCAGTCAAGGCAGTGTGGAAGGGAGTCCTTGAGCCAAAGGTGTTCTCTGAGAAGAGTTACATGTCCTGTGCTGGTCCTGCCCCCGGCCCCCTTTCAAGCTCAGTCCCTGGCTGGCAGCAACTGGGGACATTAGCCACCAGGTAATTGGTGGACAGAGCTCTGGATGTGCTTGCTGAGGCTTCTGAGGAAAGAAGCCGCAGACTGACCTGACCCTGGGGGTGGATGGGGGTGGGTGGGGTGGGGGGAGGGGGGAGACGGGAGGGAAGTTAGAGGCCAGACAAGGGGTTATCAGTGGGTGGATTGTGAGCCACTGTCCAGCAGCCCTAGTGCTGAATTCTGATAGAAAAACAGCTAGTTATGCGAGAAGCCAACTGCTTCCTTGGAGGATTGCCTTCCCAGGAACACACTGAGCACATTTGCCACCACACCTTGCCAGAGAAGGAAACTGAGGCCAAGAGCCAGGTGACACATCCAGTCCGCCACCACTGACGCCCTGTGCAGTAGTCCCCCCATATCCTCAGTTTTACCTTCCATGGATTCAGTTATCACCAACAACCAGGATCTGAAAATGTTAAATGGAAAATTCTGGAAATAAACAATTCAGAAGTTTTAAATTGCCTGCGGTTCTGAGTAGTGTGACGAAATCTTGCCTCTTCTCACCCAGCTGCTGAGGACATGAATCATCCCTTTGTCCAGCATATCTGCTCTGTATGTACTCCCCATCCTCCTTCAGTCACCCCACAACCTGCCTCCGCCTCCTCACCAGGCAAATCCCAGAGTCTAATCCTCCAGCAGAGGCACCTACTCAGCCTCTTGGTTGACTGTTTCTCCTGCTAGAGTCCCCTTCAGCAGGCCCCATGACCCCTTTCTCACACAGCTGTCCAATTAACAACCATTTTATCACCTGTTTTCCACACTCTGTCCTAACTTAATCTGTAAAATAGCAAACTCTTGAATGTGTGCCACAGTTAAAGTCAGCCAAACCGAGCAAACTAAAGCATCATGTTAACCATACTCCACCCCAGGCCTCCCAGCTTTCTGCCGCAGCTTCTTAGAACAAGAGCTGGAGCACCGCCGGCCTCAGAAGCAACGAAAGGGGATGGTAATGACTTTTTGGGCACTTGCTATTTTTAAGCAACTTTAGTTTACATTTTTCAAATATAATCCTTCCCAGCACCCTGAGGTGGAGATATAGTCAATCTGTCCATTTTAAAGATAAGAGAGCTGGGTGCAAGAGAGGGCAGGTAACTTGCTGCAGGTCATATAAGGCTTTGGATCCACATCCATCAAGCCCCAATTTGGCTCTTTCCACTTGTCTAAGATCAAATGTGGGTTTGGTTCTGGAATCCCACCTACCACCATTCATTCCCAGGGAAAAATAATTCTATTTGTTGACCGATTGCAGTGTCCTCACAACCCACATTGGGATCAAGGTCACCTATGTTTGCTGTAGTCCCTCCTCTATCATCAGCTAACACCTGGCTCCCTGCTCTGCGGACACCTGGCTCCCTGCTCTGCCTGTCTACTTTGCGCCTCGTAAGAAACACAGGGTTGCATGAACTGGCACAAGCGCAGACTCTGTGTGGCGTGCCAGAGAGAGGACAACCCATGTGCGGGGCTGGTGATGAAGCAGGTCCGGGGTGGCCTTCTCCCGCACAGCCAATCTGTCTTGGGAGCTTCTCAGATCAAACCTGGCATTAATTAAAAGAAGGCCTCTGGGCTTTGAGCACCTTGCTGGATGAACTGCATATTTTATGACTATTTGGCATTTACATTGGACTTTAAATGTGCCAAGTGTTGTGCTGTGATTTATGGGACCCTCTCTGCTGCTCTTTGCTGCGAGGCACCTCATTCAGCCAGCTGTCATAGACCTGTTACTGTTTCATAATGAGACCCAGTGCCATGCTCCCACCTCCTTTCCTCTCTGGACTCTCCTGTTTTTGTTCACTTGTTTTAAAGACATCATGGCTTCTTGTGGATGGATTTAGTCCTTTTCGGCTAGGAGGGATCACTGGCTGAATTCCCCTTGTAACTTCCTTCCAGAGGTTTGTGAACTTGGAAATGGGGATGGAACCACAGGGCTGGCTTTGGGCCACACTTTTCCCTGTCCTTACTGGGACTCCCTGCCACCTCAGAGCAGTTTTTCCCGAAATGGATCTGGTTGAGAGAGCCCTATGAGTGGTGAGTGGGCACCTTCAGTGGGCAGCGTGGGGATGGAGGCCTCTTCCACTGACGGGGCAGGCCAGTGCTTAGCAGAGCCTCCACCTGCAGCCCCCGGGTCTCAGGGGGACAAGAGAGCCAACTGGCCCCAGGTGCCTGGGCCCCCTTAGCACAGCATATGCTTGTTTAGGGAGAAGCAATGCAGGCCACTTTTGACCGTCTAATATCCTTCCATCCTCCTGCCTCTGCATGTGTGCAGAGCCTCTCCAGTTATCAGTGCTTCCCAGAACATCACTGTGTCCCTCACATACTGTGAATTTGTCAGATCTGAGCAACCAGATGCTTCCCTGCATGCCAGGGCCTTTGGAAGTGGGGAGTGGACACTCCATGGCCAGGTGATGGGACAGAGGGCTCAGGAAGTGGTCCACGGGGCCTGTCTGGCCTCTGCACCAGCCTGGTCTGTTCCTGTGCTTACAAGTTCATCCTTTAGGTGGAGGGCAGTCTAGGTGTGGCCACAGTGCGCAGGGGAGGGGGATTTGGCCAGAGGTGTGAGTCTGGACAGGAAGCAGGCTTGTCAATCGGAATAGCTCAGCATTTTGTGCCCCAGCAGAGGCCTCCTCTCCCCTTTTCTCTGTAGGAACACAGGGACCTGATTTTTGTCTGGCTATTAAAAACAAATTGTCAAAAACGAATTGAAATGGGCTCTTGGAGGTGGGTGTTTAACAAGGTGCTTTCACTGGCTGTTTAAAGAAGCAGCTATGTCAGTCCATCCTCTTTCATGCCCACAGGGAGGGGCCACCTTCTCTGCAGTCACTGGGGTCACCCTACTCTACGAGGCAGCCGTGACTGCAGGGAGCAGTTTTCTGGGTCCATCACTGTGGAGCCCAACTGGACACAGGGGAATGTGTCAAAAAGGCACACTTGCCACTGTAAGTTAGGAAATGGTTATCTTAATTACAGGAGGACTCGTGTTAGAGAATCCTTAGTTATTGGCACCTCTTAGGAAACTCTAAGACTACTTTATTCACGTTGATAAGAATTTCAGTTGAATTCACCTCTTTGGAAATTCACCTCAGTTTTTCATATTTCCTAACACTTAACTTTATCCAATATGAATAGCCGAGTTTGTAATCCTCATTAGGAAAGTGTGTCAAACTGCTTTTTCAAGAAGTTAACTCTTGCCCTGGCTGGTGTGGCTCAGTTGGTTGGAGCGTCATCCCGTAATCAGGGCTGCGGGTTTGATTCCTGGTCAGGGCACATACCCAGGTTGTGGGTTCCATTCCCAGTTCGGGCATATAGTATCCTTGGTCTGGGCATGTATGGGAGGCAACCAATTGATGCTTCTCTCTTGCATCAGTGTTTCTCGCTCTTCCTCTCTCTCTCTAAAAGCAATGAAAAAATGTCCTCGGGTAAGGATTAAAAAAAAGAGAGGTAACTCTAAGTTGATGCTTCTCATCCTTTGTAGGGACTTTTCCAGACTCCAGCAGGATTCCATGATAATACCTAGATGGTGGTACCAACATTTTGTTTAATAAACATGGGCTATGATCAGAGCTCACACCTTCCTGTTTCTCTTCCTGCCAGACATTGGAGGCCAAAGACAGGCCAGGAGGGGGAGTCGCCATATTGTGGGCCAGTCTACCCAGAAGGCTCATCTATGTGTTGAGGTCAGAGTGGTTATCAAGACCAAGCCTGCCCCCCTCACCGTGGTGTGTCTAAGCCAGAGAGGGTGACTTTCCTGACAGCCAAAGGCCAGGAAACCTGTACCGTCGCGTGGGTAACACACCTCTGTAGTATGGCGTGACACTTCCCCCGGACCTAGCACGTTACCCCCTCCCAGACCTGTGACAGAGTCCAGGTGCGCAGGAACAGAGGAGGAGCAAAGGCTGAGCCCACCCAGCACCCCTGGAGGCTCCTGATGCTGCTGGGGGCGGGCGCGCCTCCTCCTCATGGCCCTCAGGGTTCCCTCCAGCAGCAAATGCTCCAACATGGTTATTTCTGTTTTAATGAGCAAGCTGTAAGGACCTGTGAATGTGCAAGTGGAGGTCCAGCCTTGCTCTGGATCCGAGTCCATATTCATGAGGAAGCATTGTCTGGCCAGAAGGGCCATTATGAGGCCGCCCCTCCATCCTTCCCACCCTCCCAACCCCCCATCTCTGCCATCCCTGACTGCAGAGTAGCTCGCCACCTCCAGACCGCTCTTCCCCAGGGAGGAATGCCCTGACCCTTCCCGAATCAAGTCTCAAGGTGTGTTTCAAGACCCTCTCCACTCAGGATGATTTCCCCCCTTGCCAAACCCCTGTGGCTACAATTTGAGTCGTTTTTCTCTGGTTCCATCCGCAGTGGGGTTGGGAACAGGGAAGTGGGCCCACCACTTCATGTCATTTTTCCACCCTTAGGATTTGTTGGTGGTGGTGGTGGTGGTGGCTGTGTTTAATATGTAGTCATTCCCGACAGGATATTTGCTACTGCCTTAATTTTAATGTTTTTTAAATCAAGGAGAAGCCACAAGCCACCATTGTTCCTCATTTCCCACAGGAACTTTGTGTTGACATTTTTTGAACCACTCGTGTCTACAACTTTTAGAACTGGTACCATGAGCACTTGAACCAGAGACCCAGCTGGAACAGTGAATAGTATATAACAAGCAGGTTCGGTGGTCCCCACATACCCGCCTGAGGGGCAGAGAATGCCAAACGTGGGCACCAGGCGGAGAACTGGCCCCCCAGCAGCACGGGAAAGACTGAGGTTTAAGTTCTAGTAGGAGCCCCAGTGTCAAAGCCACGCAGGAGAAATGCAGTCGTGAGTTGCCGTGAGATATACAGAGTCTGGAATGGGGAACAAGAGCCCGGGTCTGACCACCCCGTGACGACCGAGCTCTGTTTCAGAAGCTCCGCTCTGGCCGAGCCCTTCTGACAGCCGGGCCCTTATCCAGAGTAGCTTAACAGGGGTGCGGGGGGGCGGTGGTGAGGCTGAACGATGTGCCCACAGCGGCTCTGAGCAGACTGTTCCCTTGCCGGCAGGGGTTTGCTGAACCAAGATAACCACATTGCTCTGCCCCATCCAGGCGTTCCTTCCATCCACCCATGGGACCTGGGACAGCCTGGTGGAGCTGAAGGCACACAGATGCCACCCTTTTGGAGATTGGGGAGGTCTCCTACAGAAGACCTGTGAACTCCGCCCAGGGCCCTTAAAACTAAGATGCTGTTAGGCCTCAATGAAAAAGAATTCTAGGTGCTATGTTCTGAATGTTTCTGTCCCCCTGTCTCCCAATTCGTAACTGAAAAATCCTCTCCGCCAAGGCTATGGTATTAGGAGGTGGCACCTTTGGGAGGTGATTAGGTCATGAGGGTGGAGCCCTCATAAATGAGGTTAGTGCCTGATAAAAGAGACCCTAGAAAGCCCCCCACCCCCTTCCACCACCTGAGGACACTGGGAGAAGGTGCCATCTATGAACCAGAGAACCAGACATCGAATGTACTGGCATTTTGATCTTGGACTTTGCAGCCTCCAGAACTGTGGGAAATAAACGTCTGTTGTATGTAAGCCACCCAGTGTATGATACGTTGTTATAGCAGCCCAGATGAACTTAGACATTAGTTTTTAACTTTACTTTCCTACCACCTACTTAAACTCTGAGTGTTCTAGAATAGTTTAAAAATTGTTGTCAAAGTTCCCCTTAATGGGAGGTCAGTGGTGCTCTACCAGGGACAACTCTTCCCCCAGGGGACATTAGGTAGTGTCCAGAGACATTTTTTGATTGGCACAACTTGTGGGGAGGAGATGTTACTGGCATCCAGAGGATAGAGGCCAGGGATGCTGCTCCTCATCTTCCCACGCGCAGACCAGCCTCTTACAGCGAACGTCAGGAGTGAGAGACCTGCTCTGAGCATGTCAGCCTGTAAGCAAAGCATTGGTATCTGTCCTTGGTGTTTGCGAGAACCTTAGATAACATACCAGGATCTGAGCCCAGGTTCTCTGCTTCTCCCCAGCGGAGGATGAGGGAGAGGGAGATTCAGGAAGGAGGGCGCGATGGGGAGGGGCAGACACACCCACCTTCCAACTGCAGGAAGAGAGAGGCCTGGGCCCGCTCAGTGTTGGAGCTGATGGTCAAGTTTGTCCTCAAGACTCCGCCACGCCCTGCACCCTGCTGGACTTCTACCACCGGGTTCCTGGTTTGTTTCCCCCTCTTTGCACCTGAGTTAATGGCAGTAGCTGTGAACAGAGGCTGTGGCTTACTAATAATATCCCACTCACTTTGGATTTTGTCATAATTACCTTCCTAATTTGCACTTTTGCTGGAACACCTGGCGTGTGAGCTGTAGTTGGCATTTTTCCTCTATTCCTTTCCACCCAGAGGGTTCTCGCAACCATCTGTTGGGCTTCAGTATCTCCCTGAATTCTCTTATTTCCATTCTCTCCCTCATGTGGAATTCGTCTTGGCCTCCCATTAGTTCGACTCTCAGGGGTTTTTCCGCCTTCAGACATGATAACAACTAACATTCTCTTCCACGATGACCTCTCCTTCCTCTTCCCCTTTCTAAATCACAGGGAAACGTTCGCTGCCTCCCTTGGCAGCATGTGCTTTTGGGGTAGGGAGTCATGGTTCCCTCCCCTAGAGGCCCAGGGGAGCAGGGAGGAAGGACCTACTTCTTTGCCACCCATCACAGAAGGTGATGGCCAAGGTACACATTGCCATGGCCAAGGCATGGGGCGGGGCAGAGGGACAATGCATTGGCTTTGGCCCGGCCTCTTCAGGAAGCAGATTCAGATGCCAGCTCCAGCTGCCTGCACCTGGGAGAAAGGACAGCCAGGGCCAGCAACCTGGGGCAGGGGGAGAGGCGGAGGCTGAGGCGCAAGGCCTGGCTCGGCCCGCAACACTGCGCCTCTTTGGGCAGGCCCTTTCTTTCCTCCCCAGCCTCTCAGAGCCGATGTGAGCGTTTATGTAAATCAGTGTGCTGGGCTGTGTGCTAAATAACCAGAGAGGGCTGGCTCGCTAGTCACCGTGGGGCCTCTTGCTCTGGGCCGTGCTATCATTTATATCAGGGGTCCCCAACCTCCGGGCTGCGAACCAGTACTGGCCTGGGCCTGTTAGGAACCGGGCCACACAGCAGGTGGTGAGCTTGAAAGTAATGAGCCTGAGTCATCCCCAAACCATCCCCGCCCCCCTCCCCCCGCCCCTGGTCTGTGGAAAAATTGTCTTCCACGAAACCGGCCCCTGGTGCCAGAAAGGTTGGGAACTGCCGATTTATTTAAAACCACTACTTAGGAGACAGCCTTCCCAGCTTTTCTCATAGAAGTGCGCAGCATCGTTGAGTGCTTTCAATGGATTTTTATTTATATACATTTTTTAATATTTACTTTGAAGTGAAATGCCCATTAATGTAAATTGTGTTTATTTTTATACTTTAATTTTCACTAGTTTTGCTTGTAGGAAAAAGGCAAACTAAACTTTTTATCTTAAAGGGAAAAACCCCACTAATTAGAGCAAAGTCTTTAACAAAAGAACCAACCAGCTGTTGTTTATGGTTTAGGAAAAAAGCAAACAAATTTTTCAAAGGGAGGGGTTTGTTCCTCTATGTCAGGAAACACCCCTTCGTGCTGCCCTAGCTTTTGACACCTCTCCCCAGGGGGCCACCTTTGCCCCAAGACCCGCAGTTACTGATGGGAGTGAGTTGTGGTCTCCGCTCTGCTGGTTCTAAACAACCTTGAGAACAGTAGATTTGTAAACACCGGACTCCCCAAAGGTAGCAGGTGGCCAGATAGAGGCGTCTCCGCTGTCCTGTAACTTTGTATTCTCATGACCGTGGACATGGGCAGCTCCTGACCTCCCGGCACTACCTCCCAGGTGGGAAGCATGTTTGAAAGCCGCAGACAGTCAGGACCCGTCTTCAAATTGAGCTCTCGCCAATATCTGGCACCTCTCCTGGGACACTGGTCTTGCCAGCCCCTTTCTGAAGCACGTCAGAGGCATCACGCCAACCTGAAAATCTGAACGTGTATTTAAACCCCTCCCTGGAGTCATCACTTCTACCCTTGGGGATATTTCTGGAGGAGAAGGGAAATGACGGAGCAGCTTGGAGCGTGAAGAGCCTGGGCCCCAGAGCCTCCCGTCACCTTTCCGCTCTGATCTGTGAAGTAGAGGTGGCAGTTTTCACCTCCGGTTCATGTTCAAGGCTCCTAGCCCAGGGCCTGGCATAGAAGAGGCCACCCCGCTAGCACCACTGTCACCGTTTCTCAAGAGAGAGGCCACAGAGAGATGGAGCTCTTGACTGTAAGACCAAATTTGAGACTTGAGTCAGCCGAGAGGAAAGACTCGATGAATGAAGACTCAGCCTTTATTAAGAATTGACACCAGGAGCCTTAAAAATCAATAACAATGAATAAAACTTTAAAGCCCCACTTCTGAAAAGTCTGGCTGCTCTGATGTGTTGCTTCGGCTGGCCACATTAGCCGAGGGCTCTCGGAAGGAGTGTTTCAGGGCCTTCTCTGCAGCCTGTTGCGGTGTGAGTCCTGCATGCAGGGGGCTGGGCCCCGGGGCCTCGATGCTAGGGTCTGGTTTTGGGAAGACCCCCAGGCCCCTGGCTTCTGAGTCAGGCAGTGACCCAAGTCATCCCTTGTTTACCTCTGGGGTTTCCTCCACCTACAGCTAGGACGCTGAATTCCATGATGGTCATTAGGAGAAAGAAGGGTAGATAGATATTAGGTGGGGCACCAGAACCCCAAATTCTCAACCAGCAGCCTCTGGTGGCCACAGTTACCCCGTATGGTCCCCACAGGGAGACTGAAGCACAGGGAACACTTTATGCCTTAGCAGCTAAGGCTTAACAGGTCTTTGGATGAACCAGACTGAATCACAGGTGACTCACCTTAACACAGGTCAAGCTGAAGAGACCGCGTTGTCCCCACGTGCCTTCTGCAGTCTTTATTATTGTATAATCCCAGTGTCCTCGGCCCACTCTAAACAGAACCCAGGGACAAGAACAGAGAGTTCAGAGAGATAGTAAGTCCCAAAATAAGACAAACCCTTCTCACTCAATAAATTTTACCCTCTTTCCTCTTCATAACAAAGGTTGCTCCTTGCCCCCAAAGGTCTTGGTCTTGAACCTGACCAATGCTGTAACTTTATTTCCTATTTGGATAGAGACTGAACTCCCCCGTGGATGTCAGGAACTATCTTAACATCATGCTTCTACCCTAGGGGCCCAAGGCCACTGGGATGGTTCCACTTCCTTTCAAAGCCTTCACCTCTGCATCAGATGCCATAGGCCAGCGTCAGCCTTGTACCTCTGCTCACATTCAGGACGCTGGTGAACGTGGGAAGCTCTCCGGACCCACTGGACGGGACTTGGAGAATCATCTCGTCCATTCTCAAGCTTCAAGCTGGATGATAGCCACACCGTCTCAGAACAGACTGACAGTCTTCTACCACCTGAAAATGGCTTGTCACATGTCTGCAGTGACATCATTGGGCCACCATATTAACCTTGGACTTCTTGCTCGTGAACTGATAAAACCCTGTATGTTTAGGTCAGGGGTCATCAAACTCTTTCTGTAATGGGCCAGATGGTAAATATTTTAGGTTTTCAGTCCATTCGGTCTCTGTCACAGCTACACAGAACCAGCTACAGACATCTCACCAACAAATGAGCATGGCTGTGTTCCAATAAAACTGTATTTATGCACACTAAAATTATATGATTTTTATGTGTCATAGAGTATTCTTTCTTGGACTTTTTTTTTCAACTACTTAAAAATGTAAAATTTGTTCTTGGCTTACAGGCCGTACAAAAATAAGCAGTCAGTCAAAAATTTTTTAAAAGTTACAATAAAAAAATAATGAATAAATAAATAATAAAAACTTTTTGAAAAAAGGCAATGAACTAGGTTTGGTCTTCAGGCCATAGCCTGCTGACCCCTGGATTTTCATTATTAACAGTCCACTGCAACCTTACATCACACACTGGCGGTGATGAGCGTTATTGGGAAATTATTCCTAAGCTGTCCTGCTTTTTTATTACGTGTGTTTCAGAGGGTCTTGCTGTCGGAGTTGGATTTGGAGCTGTAGAAAAGACGGCGTCTGCTACCTTTGAGAGTGCCAGGTAAGCCAGCACCTGCTGCCCTAGCCCAGGGCGCTGCACCCCGTGGGGCTCTGGAGGTGTTCATGACCGGACAAGCCCCCCCAGCTGCACAGGACCAAGACTGGTGAAGGTGGGGAGGAGGTGAGGCGAAGTTCACCTGAGAGAACAAGGGCTCCATCAAACAAGCAGGTTTGTGCCAACTTTGCTGCCTGTGCTCTCTAATGGGTAGCCACCTTGAAAATACAACGTGGATGTCGTTGAGTGCTGTTGTCTAAAGATGGGGGCAGTAAAGGGTAAAGGGGGTCAAATTTATGGTAATGGAAGGAGATTTGACTTTGGGTGGTAAACACAATGCAGTATACAGATGATATATCATAGAATTGTACACTTAAAACCTATACAATTATATCAACTAATGTAACTCCCCCACCCCCACAAAAAAAAGAAACAAAAACTAAAGACATAAAAATATAACACAGGCAGCAATCAGTGCCCCAGTGGCTCTGTCCTCTTGGAAGCCCCCCTTTCTTTGTCATGACCATCTCCCCACCCCCCACTTACCTCTTCCTCTTTGCAGGCTCTTCTGCGAGCTTCTCGTCCTACAGCCCTTTTGGAAATGTTGGTGCTGCCCAAAGACCTATCTCTGGGGCATCCATTCTTCCCACTTCATGCCCCTTCCTTGAGCAATTGTCACCATTCCCATGACTTTATATTCCATTTATTGGCTGGTGGCGCCTAAGTTCATCTTCAGCCTAAATTTTTCTTCTAAACTTACTCCTTCTGGACACTTAGATGTTCCACAGGATCCTCACACTCAGAGTTTGCAAAGTCAAGCTTACTGTCTCCATCTGCTGTCACATAAAGCCTGCCCTCACCCAGGGTACCCCATCGCCACCTTGCACCAAGCCGAACTCACTGTCATCCTCGACTCCTCATTTCCACTCCTCTTCCATAGACCGTCACCAGGCCTGTACATTCTTCCTCACTTCTCCCTCCCTTGAATTAAACAGGGCCTCGATGAGGCCACTGTCCTCCTTGGGATCATGAAGGGCACATACCCTCTGGCCTTCGTGGGGATGAGCTTGACTGGGTCCACCTGTGCCGACAAAACCATGAACACTGCAGCCTCCGGGCTGAAGGGGACAGGGCTGAGCTTTCTGTCCCAGGGTGGCGAACTCAGATACCTTCAGGGAACTAAAGGGCCACAAAAATGCATGGAGACAGTTGAGGGGAGACAGTTGGGTATAATGAGGACAGAGGTGAACCTCAAATAGATGGCCCACACACAGTCTACCAGCACTGGAATTCACAATTATTTTAAAAACATGATTCAGGTCAAAGAGGTGGCCCAGGGGCTACCAGTTTCTGACGCCTACTTCTAGCTCATTCCCCTGCCTTCTGACTGGCGCAGTCTCAAAAAAACCTTTTTTTTTCTTGCTAAGACACCCTCTCCTCTAACAGTCAGCCCTGGCTCCATTGACTGTGGTGATCAGGAACTAATTTCTCACGAAACCCCTCCCCATCCTTCCCTGGGGACTTAGTATGCGTGGGGCCTCATGGATTCCCTCAGCTGACGTGGGGCCCCAGCATGGTCATTGTAGTCACTTCCAGTCACTGAGTGCTAGTGCTACATGTTAAGGGACATGTCTGCTACATGAAGCCCCAAACGTGTGTGTGCGCTGGCATGTTCTAGGTTGAAATTTTCCTTTCTTATTCCTGCCCGTCAGACCCCCAAGGCACTTCCTCCCTCCATCGCCAGCATCACCCAGTTAAGCTGGTGCCGGTGGAGAATATCAGATGAGACGTGAGTTGGGGAGGGAACTTTAGGAAGGAAAAAATGTCACCAAAGTCAAGAGCTGCTTATGACTTACAGTGCCCGGAGGGCTGCATTTCCAGCACTAAGTGTGGGGTGGGGAATTTGGCTCTTTGTCCCTTGGCACAGCCATTTTGATCTTGGCTTTGGTGAGCACAGCATGAGTTCCAAGGGCGGGATACAAACTAAATTATCTAAGAAACCAGTGGACGGAGGGCATGCCCTTCCTTCACCTTCACAGAGTGGGCGTATTTCTTTGGGAGTGTGCGGTCAGCCCACTTGGATAGGTGGGGGTGATAAGGGCAGGTAATACGGTGTGCAGGGCCGGTCCTAAGGCATTTTCAGGGCTGGTGCATAGACATGTCTCCTAGGTAGAGTTCCCGTGGTGCTTTGTGGAAGGGAAGGCAGATGATGGCCCCTGAGATGGCCCCTGTGGTGAAAACTTCAGAGTCAGGCAGCATCCAAGGGGATGAGGAGACCAGAGGGACTGATTCCGTCCGCATTTGAAGGCCAGGTCCTCCCAGAGCATGGGGGACCACATGCCCTACGGAAGACCTATGCCCCGGGCATTGCGCTCACAGGCCTGGCCTCCTGGTGGCACCACATCTGTGACATCAAGATGTCAACTCCAATGTCCCTCTATTCTGTCACCTGCACTTTATGCCAGTCCTTGTAAATATTTCTAAAGAAAGTAGAGCAAAAGCCTTTCCAGCCCAGTTCCACCCTTCCCTTGATTCTCCCTGAGTTACACAAACCCTCAGGACCCTGGAGCAGGGACTGGGCCGCAGCCATGGACCTCTGTATTATCAGCCTTACAAAGCCCTCTGCTCGACAACGTCACTGGGAACTCTTCATGCCCCACATTCCACACCCATTGTACCTGTGGCATCAGCATCACTCTGGAGTATCCTGGGGTGGGGGTGCCTCCGTGAAACGCAGGCTACAGAGAGGCAAAGAGCTGTCCCTTAAGCAGACCCTGCGCTTCAGCCCATTTTCTGTACTTACAAATCCATGTCTAGTTTGTGATTTGTGGTTTTCCTTTCCGAATGCCTGTGATCTTACTCTCAGCTGATAAAATGCAGAACAGCCCCCGCCTCAGGACTGGTTAGATTTCTCTGCCCTGAACCCAAGCTACAGACCTGCCTTAGTGGGAGGACGGGGGCTAGGGAATCGGAGGGAGGGAAGGAGCGGGGAAAGAAAAGATAAAGACAGACTAATTGTTGCAGGGAAAGGTGCAGAAACAAAGTCATCAGATAATTAAACACATCTTTTAAAAGAGAGAGGTTTTGCTTTATAAAATTCCAGTTTTACGGGATTAAGAAGTGGCGCACTTCAAACACTACATGGAAAGGTTAAAAATAAAGGAATGAAAAAGGATACAAGGTGAATGCTGATCAAAAGAAAGCAGGTGTTACAATATTAGTACCAGACAAAACAGACGTGGAGGTGGAAAGCTGTATAAAGAGTAAAGGTCAGTCTTTAACAACAAGAGAAACAATGCACCAGGATGATAAAATGGTCCTGCATTTTGTGTGCACCTAGCAACACAAGCATCACGCTGCTTAAGAAGAACTGTCAGAATTGCAGGGGAAAACGGGCAAAACCTCCATCATGGTGGGTGAGTGCGCGCCTTTCCTGTCTCTGACACCGATAAAACATAAAAAATTTACAGAATGTGTTTAATGGACATAGAATCCCGACCCTGCACCTGGGAAGCTTACCTTCTTTTCAAGCATACATATGCATGTTTTAAAATTGATTAGAGCCACAGAGGTCAGAGGAGCCCCAATTCACTACCATTCAGACCACAATCTCTGACCTCAATGGGATGTCACTGAAAGTCGATGACGCGAGGTAGCCCAAATAATGTTAGAGTGCGGCTGAACCGGTGGGCCCCATACGATTAGCACAGCATGAGTTCCAAGAGTGGGATACAAACTAAATTATCTAAGAAACCGGTGGACGAAGGGCATGCCCTTCCTTCACCTTCACAGAGTGGGTGTATTTCTTCGGGAGTGTGGGGTCAGCCCGCTTGGATAGGCGGGGGTGATAAGGGCAGGTAATACGGTGAGCAGGGCCGGTCCTAAGGCATTTTCAGGGCTGGTGCATAGATATGTTTCCTAGGTAGAGTTCCCGTGGTGCTTTTTGAAGGGAAGGCAGATGATGGGTTGACCTCTGTGATGGGGCTGATGCAGGAAATGACAAAGCCCGAGAGATGATTGAAGCACTGACCTGGCTCCCACGGAGTGACCGGGGAGGAGGAGGTAGATGGGCCAGTGTGAAAAACTCAGCAGCTGAACCCATGCATACTGACCGTCCACAGCTGTGGGTTCAGCCGCTCTGGGAAGACAGGGCTACGATGACGGTGGGAACGAAGGACCGACGTCAGGAGGAGGTTTGAAATGCAGAACGAATAGACAGCACTTGTCAGCTGACTTTGTTGTTTGGAAGGGAGAAGGGGGAATTCAAGTTCGGGTGTCCAGGACACGTAGGTAATCTTACGGTGCTGCGTGGAGGTGGCTGAGAGGGGAGCCAAAATGGATGTGCGTGGATTTGGGAAAAGGAAAGGGCTTCCCAGCATGTGCCTGGGGGACATGTGGACCAAGCCAGCCGGGCCAGGTAGATCGCCCTGTTCATTTAGTGTGGGCGTCAGCAGCCTCTGGTCCGTGGACCGTACATCCATTTCAGTAAGTGGGGCTCTGTTAGAACACAGTCGCACTCCTAAGTTTCCATGTTGTCTGCAACCCCTCACGTGCTGCAATGGTTGAGTTGCATAACTGCCACAGAATCGTAAGGCTGAAAGCTCACAATATTTACTAGCTGGCCCTTTTTACAGAAAAAGTGTGGAGACCCTTAGTTTAGTGGACACAGCCCATAGATTTAGTTCAGGTTCACCATCGAACACCCGGACACCAATGATCATTTTTAATGACATCCTACTGTTTCTTAAGCATCTGGAAGCAGGAGGTTCTCTTGTTTCACCTGTGGCATCATAACTCCTCACAAGAGAAAAGTAAAAAGTACTTGCTCTAGAACAGCAGTGTCTTCAGTTTCCACTTGTTTCCCTGACCAGAAAGACAGGTAGGCCCCTAGCATGTAATGTGTGTATGGCTGCTGCCATCTAGTGTTCATATGTTGTTACTTCACCTTTGTGGAGCCCTGTGCACCATTCCCCTCCACTCCCGCCTCCTTCATTTCTCATTAGATAGCTTGCTTGGGGCCATTCATTCACAATTCCACCTCCCCCGAGTGCTGAAGAATCTCAACCAGCAAAGGGCAGCACATAGTTCAAGGGAAACACAGCTTTCTTTTTTCTGATCTGGGCCCCCACAATTTCTTTTGGTTTCACTACAAAGAAATTCTTCAGACCGCGTGTCCTTGGGGAGTTTGGCGGCTTCAGCGATTTTCCCTTCTGAAGTGTCACTACTTCCAGAGAACATGTTTTCCAGAAAGGAAACATGTCCTCAGCTCTCACTTAACTCAATGACGGGTATAATTCACACCAGCAGGGAGGGCAAGGTTATGCCTAAGCATTTGGCTTCCTGTATTACTTCCTGTTGAATCTTTGACCAGGCACACACATCGAGAGGCGTTTGTCATCCATGGACACGCCCTGCCCGTCCTGGAGCAGGCTTGCGTGTCACAGAGAGGCTGGTTGCAGACCTCACCCTGTGCCAGAGAACCCACAGAGCACATGCGCGCCGTCCACCTGCGCGTGTTCCCCGCTGCAGGCCCACCTCACCCAGGCTATCCAACACCAGACACACTGCCAAGGGTGCCCGCATTTGGACCCAAGATAGCTCATTAAGTTACATGTGGGGACCTTAAAATAAATTTTAAAATATACGTTTGCTTCCCAGATCCAGGAGTAAAATATAAGTCAGATACATCCTTTTGCCTGGCTTAAAAACCAATATGTCTGTCGTTATATGAACAAACATTTAAGACAGTACCATTAGTCAACTAAGAAGCTGTTTGTTTAGCAATAAAGATGGCAATAGATGCTGTTTCCTGGTAATTAGTCAGCACTGGCCAGTGATGAGTGTGCCTGTGTGTGTAAGCCCTGTTGCGTCTGTGCATCTGTATGTCCAAGTAGACCCCCTGCTGTGGTTCCAGCATATTTTTGAAAACAGGTTTGCAAGTTAAATGCAGAGAAGTTGGAGAGGAGACTTGGTTATTGTGGCGGGGAGGGGCGTGAGAGAGCTGAAACAATAACTTTTTTCGTTCCAGTTCACTCAAACATCATTAAGGGGGCAAGCTGCCCCCACGTCCCCAGCTGCCCTAAGGACGCCCCCAGGCCTCCCTGCAGCAGGGACAAATTCTTTGACTTCTGGAGAGTTCTGGGGAGACTCCCTTCCTCAAGGCTGCCACTCTTGACCCTCTCCCTGCCCTCTGCATTGGGTCTCACCCTTCCCCAGGGAAACCAGAGCCCAGCCTGGTCTCCCTGGAGAGTGGTCTTTAGCCTGAGCAGTGGAACCCTAGCATGAAGACAGGTGTGCAGGGGAGGTAATGCTATCATCCGCTCCTAGCACTCCCATGCCTTCCACTGCAGGAAAAAACACACTCTCCTCCTCCCCCGCCCCCTCCTACCCTTCATTCACTTTAGTAGAATTAGAAGTAAATTCTTGTGCTGTTGTTTATTTGCAGTAGCAGATTGAGCTCTCAATTTTATTGTATGCAAACAAGCCCTTCTCTTGAACCCATCAAACTACTTTGCCTGGAATGTTAGAGTAGTCTGTAGGCAGCTCCTCTTACATTCTCTTTCCAGTCCTCCCACACAATGATAGCCTTACCTTGAATTATTAAGAGATGAAATTTGAAGTGTTGGCTGGCAGGCAGTGATTGGCAGACAGCGCCACCATGTGGTAGTTCTGCTTCATAGCTTGGTAGGTGATGTACAAACAAGACCAAGGTAGGGTGCAGAAGGCAATTGAGAGGTGTCAGTGACTGAGGCAGTGTGCGGCTCCTGCAGAAACCACACCTACAGAAGTTAAGGACCATGTACGTAGATATACAAGTCCATAAAAGTGCTCTCTGTGCGTTTTCAAAACGGTAGCATCTTCCTACTCCTGCCCTTTTCACCCAGATGTTGCATTCTTCATTGAACTCAGAACCTGCATGTTTCCATAATCATCTTATTTATTTTCCCGTGTCAGACAAGGACAAGATACCTTTTACTGACCCTGCACAGAGAGGAAGAAGTAACATGAAACGGACACTGAAAGGGCAGGAAGCCACTCTCTCCTCCTTTGATTGTTTCTACCAGGAGTGGAGAATGCGGATTTCAAGAGTCCTAACTGCAGCACACCCCAAAATCAATAAGATTTTTACATCATTGTAGGGGAAACACATTTATTTTTGTGATGACATTTTAAGAATAATGTTATTTATTTATCATTCCTGAAAGTAAAGAGTGAGGGCCTGAAGCTTGCCAGACACCTGGGCAAGGGCAGCCTAGGATGCAACTGCTTCTCATGGACAATTTTAGGCAGCAGATAATCAAGTCAGAAATGTCCGTCCTTCCGTGTGCCCACTGACTCCGCAGAGAGATTACTGAGCCCTTTGTGTGGACAGACCACATTTTGTAAATCCGTTTATTTGTTGATGGGCATGTGGGGCGTCTCCACATCTTGGCTGTTTTAAATAGTGCTTCTGTGAACACTCGTATTCAGGTTTTTGAGCGGACATGTGTTTTTATTTCTCTTGGGGACATACCTGCGAGTAATACTGTTGAGTCATATGGTAGCTCTATGAGCTTTTTGAGAAAGGAAGCTTTAAAAAATTACCTTATGTGCCAAAATAAAAGGAACCAGATTAGACCAAATCTTTATTTTAACCTTCAAAGGTCCATCCCGCACACATCGTCACTGCCAGAGCCTTTTGCAGGACCACTCGCTGCGTCCCGGCCCTCGAACCACAGCAATGACGGGTGTGCCAACTACCTGTGGCTCACCGAGAGCTCGCTGGTGCTGGGCCCTGTGCTGACCTTCACCTTCATCCTCTCGCTGAGTCTGAACCAGGAGGTGAGACCCACGGGCAGCCCCGTTTTGTCGGCAAGAAAATGGAGGCACTGAGCGGTGCTTTGTCGGCAGCCTCACAGTTAGCCAGGAGAAGAGCCAAGTGTGTCCCAGGAGCAGCCAAGGACCTGGGCTCTTTATTGGGACGACCGATGGCCCGTGAGATGATTTGTTTGGTCAGACCGGGTGAGAAGCTGAGTGAGAGAACCTGAGAATGGTCGGGTCTTACTTGCCCCTGAGTTTTCTTTGTTGCAGACTCTTTTGTGTATGTGGGGTTGTGGTGTTTAAGAGCGTGGATTCTGGAGCTAGACTGCCTGGGTTCACATCCTGTCTCAGCCACTTACTGGCTTTTGATCTGGATGGATTTTATTTTCCTGTGCCTCAGTTTCCTAATCTACAAAGTAAGAATAGTAATAGTATCTGCCTGAAGAGATTGTTCTGAGAACTGAGTTTTACACACAGAGCTCCCAGAGCAGTGTGCCCGGCCTGTAGGAAGACCATGTGCAACGTAGGTATTGTTTCAGAGCGGAGGCCCAGGTGCTAGGCGCATGTGGCCGGACCTGACGTTGCTTCCGCTGTCCTGTGTCTTGGGCTCTGTGCTCTGCGCCTTAGTGGGCTTTCCTCGCTCTCCCCTTGGCCTCCTCAGGCTGACGCTGCTGCTGTGCCTCGGCGTGGCCCCGTGCTCCGGGTCTGCTCGGTGAATGTCCTCACCGTCACTGCGCGGCGTAGGCTGTTTGTTTCATCCCACACCCTTGCCTGGAGCAGAGCCTGGGCCGCCCCTACGGTTCTTTGTGCAAACCAGGACCGGGGTGCGCACAGCCTGCTGCGCCGGGGCGCCAGCGGCCTGCAGTCCTGCAGGTGAGTTTACAGTGGGCAGCCCTGCCCAGACAGCACGAGCTGCCTCTCGCTTGCCCACCCCTCCCAGTTCCCTGGACTCACTTTCAGGCCCCCCCAATGTGACCACACAAGTTACCCTCTCAGAACAAGGAGGCAGGCACCAGGCTGCCCTCCTCTGTCTGCTGGGCACCAGCTTCTCCCCCGCCAGCCGCACAAGGGGCTGTTTATGCTGCGGCCCCCTCTTCCACCACGCTGCCCCCAGCCACCCCCACCCAAGTCCCTGGCGACAGGGTTGGACACCCTGGCACGGGGGACGGATCTCTACACAACGTGCACTCTGTTTAGCCTGAAGCAGGCCCCGGGGGAGGCGTGGAGCCCGCCAAGCTCTTCACTCGCGCACAGCAGTGTGGTTTCTCGGTGGCTTTCCCAGGGCTGGAGGTGACACATGCTTTCCTCTCCTTGGTCCCCATCGCTGCCCTGTCCACCCTCCTGCACAGATTGTGACAGGCAACTCAAGGCAGAAAGCGGCTGTGTTTGCAGAGCAGACCACTCAGGGGGCTCAGGTCCCCCTGTGGGAGCTCAGGCATAGCCTTCATTTCACAGCATTTTGCCAAGTGAGCTAAGAGAGGCAGCTGGGACTCTCCATGTGGGACCAGCAGGGACAGCTGTTGTCATGAGCTGTTACTATGCCTCACTCTGGCCTCTCTGCCATCCGTGTGGAAATGAGGGTACAGACCTTGGGCGCCTTCCCTGAGGTCATGTGTGTGGCAAGTGGCAGAGTCAGGTTTGACCAAGGGCTGTCTGATGTGGAAACCCGTGAATTAGCCACCTCTACCCGCCCCTCCCGCCCCCACCCCTGCTTCTAGTAACTGTGGAACAATCTCAAAAGCCAGCATTTACTGAGCCTTTTCCCTGTGCAGATCCTGTGCTCATCGACTCGTGTGTATTAGCTAATCCTTGAAGCCACCCCCATGAGGGAGAAATGGGCACCCTTGTTTGATAGACGCGGAACACACCCAGGGGCACACAGCAGCAAGGGGCGGAGGCAGGGTCTGAACCCGGGCCCTAGGCCCATGCCTTTGACTGATGCCCTCTCCTGCCTTCTGAGTTGATGTGTCTGCTGTGACCAGAGGGGCTGGAGAACTGTCCCCCAGAGTGCCATAGGAAGTGGGGTCGGCTCAGTTTTAAGTGTGCCCCTGGCTGCAGGGGTTCGGAGTCTGTTGTCAAGTGTGTTCTTAAAGTCATATGCCTCCTTCGGCGGGCTGGGAATAGAAGAATATAAAAACTCCCTGGCGAAGGACAGACTTTGTAGGCTGTCTCACTGGAGGCAAGTGTTCGTGTTAAAGATTGTGCAGATGTATCCCTTGCTGGGTGCTTCCATGCAGCGAGATGCAGGGGAAGGAAGGGGAACTTTGAAGAAATGGCGTGGGGGTGATCTGGGTGGCGTCACTGCGACCTCACCTCCCGGGAAGCAGGTGGACGGACAGGCCCCGTCACTGGGAGGGTAGAATTCCAGAGCAGGAGTTTCCTGGGCTATAGGTTCCTGGATAAGAGGCAGAGATTGGCTGAGTGGGAGCCCCAGGTATTTAGAACAAACAGGTTGTGGTCGAATTATGTCGCCCAGAAAGGCACGTTGAAGTCCTAACCTCCAGTACGCGTGAATGTGACTCTACTTGGCAATAGGGCCTTTGCAGAAATAATCAGTTAAAATTGGGTCATACTAGATTAGGGTGGGTCCTAAATCCAGGTGACTGGGGTCCTTATAACACGAGGAGAAAAGACACATGTAGAGGAGAATACCACGTGACAGCATGGAGACACACAGAAGGACTTTCCTGGCATGGAATGACAGGCAGAGATTATAGTGACACAGCCACAAACCAAGAGATGCTGAAAGTTGCCAGCTGTCCCCAGAAGCTGGAGGTAAGGAAGGATCCTTCCCTGGAGACTTTGGAGGGAGCACCAACTCCTTAATTTTAGACTTCTAGCTTCCAGAACCATGAGAACAGACCTGTTGTCTAACCCAGTTTGTGGTACTTTGTTATAGCGGCCACAGGAAACTCACACATAGGGTCTCCCAGGCTGCTCCCACCCCCACTTGGCTTTCTTCGGTCCCCCCCACAGTGGACACTAAGCCCTGATCATCACTTTAATCCATATTCTTTTCCATCCCAATGTATTTTATTTCCCCCTACCTTCCCATTTGGTGGTTTTCATTTTGTATTTCAAGGAAGAGGCGAAGGTTTTGTGTTCCTTTTTTCCCCCCCTCTTAAATCTCTCTCAGTTCAGTTTGGACCAAATTGGAGAAAAGCAGTGGCTTTCTCCTTTTCTCAGCGGCCGCCTTCAGACACTGGCCCATGGGAGAGTCAGGGCTGCCCCCCTCCTGGACTGGAGCTACTAAACTGTCGTAAGAAAGAGGCCTTTGTCACAGGGACCACGGCCCTCGGCTCAGAAACAGAGACAGATTGTGCCAGAAAACAAACAACAAAAAAAAAGGTTCAACCACAGAATTCTTTGGGACTTCAGTCATCAGCCTCTCGCTTGTTCTTAAAAGACAAATTTCCTTTCTTCGGGGTAATTCCATCAGATAGGTCGTCAGGTTTTAATTCTGTCCAGAGCTGAGGGCTGCCCCCCCAGCACCACCACCCGGGACCATCTGTGCCGGCCTCCGCCCAGCTCCCTGTTTGCATTACCTCATGCCCGCCTGCCTGCCTGCAGGCTGGGGCGTCGGGGGCCCCACAGGGCCTGCTCAGGGGGCTGGGCAGAGGGCCTGAGGTACATACTTTTTCAGTCCAGGGAAGAGAGCAGCGACTGGAGAAGCCTGTGAGGCCATGTTACAAAGATCTTAGCCCCTCAGCGTAAAGACGTTTATAACTGTTCATTCCACTTGGGAGAGACCTCAGAGATCCTCATGTTTATGCAGAAGAAATATGAAAGTGAAGTGACTTGCTGAAAGCCACACTGTCCACTAATTTCTGACCGTGCCTGCATCCTCAGGACAAGTGGTCAGTGTGCTACTTGACCCAGCATGGCGCTTGGGAACAGCTATGGGCCCAGAGCCTTCTCTTCAGCAAACAGGACCTCCTTACTCTCTTAAAGCCTCCAGCGCCCTCAGAACCCTCTTAGCCAATTTTGCCCTTGACCGTCCTTTCACACATCTGGGTTAACATCCCCAGTTGCTGCTCAGGTGGCCAGGGCAAGGTGCACTTCACAGATCTTGCGGGAGTGACTCCTCCCCCCACCCCGGCCCTGCAAGAAGATGGAGAGAGGGAGGAGGGCTTTACCTGGGCCTCGGGTTGGACAACCAGGCATGAAAGTCACTCTAGGCACCATTGAGAACAGAGTCCAGGTCTGCCCTGAAGACCTGGAATCAGATCTCAGGGTCAGGCCCCAAATCAGCATTTTCAACAAGCTCCCTGTGGATACACCCACAGCCCGAGAACCATGGCTCTAGAAGGAAGTAGAGAAGTGGAGCAAGTTCCCACGGTTCCTTCTGGAGGGGGACGTAAGCTTCCCAAGCTCACCTCTTTCCTGAGCTGAGGGAGAGAGCCACCACTTCAGTGATGTTCTGTGGTTTCCTGTGTGCAAGTCACCTCCTTGGTTTAATTTATTCCTAGCTGTTTTTAATGCTATTATAAATAGAACTGTTTTCCTAATTTCATTTTCGGATTGCTCATTGTTAGTATGTACAACTGCAAATTTGGGGGGTGGGTATATTTATCTTGTATCCTGAAACCTTGCTGAACTCATGTATTAGCTGTAAAAAATTTTTTTGTGCAGATTGCTTGGGATTTTCTACATAAAAGCTTATCTGCAGATAGATACAGCTTTACTTTGTCCTTTCCAACCCAGATGCCTCCTTCGTCCGTCTTATCTAATCACTGGCCAGAACTTCCGTGTAGTTGAAACAAAGCGATGAGAGTGGACACTCTTCCCTTGTTCATGGCCTTAGGGAGAGCGCTTTCAGTCTTTGGTCCTTAGTATCCTGTGTGAGGTCACCTGTGGGTTTTTCATAGGTGCTTTTTATATCAGGTCAAGCACCTTTTCTTCTATTTCTGGTTGTTGAGGATTTTTATTGTGAGTGCCTGTTGGCTTTCGTCAAATAGTTTTCCTGCATGTGTTCAGATGATTTATGTTTTTTTATCTTTTATTCTGTTGATATGGAATATTATACTGATTTTCAGATATTAAACCAACCCTGGATTCCATGGTTAAATTCCACTTGGTTATGATTTATAATTATAATGTTTTATGTGTTGCTGGATTTGGTTTGCTAAAACTCGGTTGAGAAATTTTGCATCTGTATTCCTAGGAGGCATTGGTCTTTAGTTTTGTTTTCTTGTGATGTCTTTGTCCAGAATGGGTATCAGGGTGATACTTGCAGTCTAATTAGATATAGAAAATGAGAATGACTAGAACCCCTGACCCCCAGTTATATTTTTATATCTACAGCTAGTAAGTGTTAGTGCCTCTCAGAGAGATTGAGATTCTAAGCGAGGAAGAGGAGAAAGATGAGTTTGATGATTGAATGAAGAGCAGGAGATGAGACCCCTTTGCGTTTTACCCCATTAACCGAGGAACTGCTAACCTGTATTAAGGAAAGTGTGGTTCACAACCCCAGCCCTCTCTAGGACACTGGGTAGGCTTGGCCCTTCCCCTTGGAAACTCTCATCTACATTCTGGTCCAGGAAGGCGGGTCTAATTCCTGCTATATAAGATGCCTAAGAGTCACGTCCAATATCACGGTGAAACTTGCTGTCAGACCCCTCACCTCGACTCAGCTCTCACCTTGTTACTTATTTTCCGACGTGGGCTCTAGGCCTCTGGTTGCGAATTCTTCCAGCCTGGATTCTGACCCTGTCTCCTACCTGGTCCACAGCTACAGAAGTGCCCGCCCGGCACCCCAGGCTGCTCAGCTTCGTCGCCCAGGCTCTGATGGCGCGTCCTGCCTGCTTGAACCCGCTTCCTCTCCTCTCTCTTTCCCTTTCGCTGGACTCTTTGGACCGTCTTGTCAGCTTCAGTTTTAATCTACTTATCCTTCCTTCTCACTGGCACCACCTTTTCTCGTTGCCCCCTTATCTCCAGGATCTTGAATTCTGTCTCCCCTCCTGGACTCAATGCTTCCTGGTGCCACCCGACCGCACCTCTCCCTGTTATGCCCACAGCGTCTACTCTGTCCGTACCGTTGGTCTTGGATTTATTCCTCTGGCCTGTCTCATCCTGCTGTTGATTATATCTCGACTATGACCCAGGTATTGACTTTCAAGGTTAAAATTCAATTTGTTTCCCTCTGTGGTTTCGTTAAATACATGAAAGCATATCCCTTGGCTGAGGGTCTTTGTAGGTGGAGAAACGAGGAAGCAGTACAGCTTTCTAGGGGGGGATTACCTTTAAGCTGTGCGGAAAGTTCCTCCGATCCATCCAGCAAGGCACTGGCAACCCTTCAAAACAGACTGAAAACTCAAACCTCAAAATTACAAACTCCAGTTTTTGGCAGGGCTGTATCCAATATTTTAGGTAGATTAAGACATCCTGGAAATCGTTCATGTTGTTCATCGTGCAGATGTTCTCTCCATGAACATCTTCCTTTTTAGATTACCTTCCATTTAAAAACATGAGGAGGGGCAGAGAGACAAAAATGAGATAGAGGGCAAGCAGTAGGTGTGTTGTTGGATCGTCCTGAGATGTTACTTTTGGAACATCTATGTTCCCACAGGAACAACCAGGTCAATTTGGACAGGAACCACTGTCAGAGTTACCGTGAAAGATAAAATGTCTGGGTCCTGGGGGGGAAATAACTCGAGGACGCAGCTGAGGAGAGCGTACCACATTTCAGGTGAATTTAATGAAAGGGAACTCGCAATCAGACATACCCTAGAAAATGTTTTGAATTACAAAGATAAATAAAATGTCACAAAATCATCCAGATAGGAGAAGCAGCTTACTTATAAAGGGATTAAATTCAGACTGATCAGAAATTAGCACAAGTGAAAAGGGACATTCTGGGAAAGGAGACAGGAAATTAGAAGCAGAGAAACCTGCAGCCTTGTGAACAAATGAAATTGGACCTAAAAAATCAAAATCTATCAACCTCTCTCACTCTGCTCTCTCTTCCCCTCTCCTCCCTCTTTCTCTGTCTCACACACACGCACACACGTACACACTTCCTTTGCTTTTTATATACAACTTAACAGGGTGGTTGGTCCATAATTTCTTTGTCCACCAGCCACTGTCCATTGAGTACCCCGCTCTTTGCTAAATCTTGATTAGCAGAGAGGAAAGACATTTGAATCAGCTCATCTCTGTTTAGGGAGAGACCCTCACACAACAAGTCAAGCACCGGCCTATATTTCAGTTCACCTCGGACCAAGTATCCACTCGGGGTCCAAATGGGGGGAACCTTAATCAAAAAAAAGAGCTCTGCTCTTTTCTGGTCAAGCAAATGAATTGAAAAAGAGAGAGGCCGAGTGTCTGAGTCCGGGTTTCTTAGAAAACAGAGCCTAAGGCAAAGTGCCATACGACAGTTTATTAGGAGGCATTAGGAAGCGCACTCCCAGAGAAGCAGGGGTGAGGGAAGAGGGTGAGCGGCATGGGGAAGGCACGAAAGTAAATCCGTAGTAAGTCATATCACTGAGTTTGTCATAGCTTCTCAAAAAGGAAATCTCGACGCTGGCTTATGGGTCACGAAAGACATCTTCAAAGAGACTGAATGGAACTGCTAAATCTCAGCACTGTCAGTTGCAAAGTACAGAGGAGGGGGCAGGATACAGGAGAAGCAATTTATCTCATGATCCCTTCCCATCTCTGGCTTGTTTGGTCCAAGACCACCTCCCCCATGCTTTCGAGTTGCATTACCCGTATCTCCAGGCAGCTGCTGTGGGCCCGGCTGGGGACGTGGGCAATGAAGCTGCTGGGGGTCCAGCCACCTCGGGTGAGAAACTGAGCCCTTACTCCCCCCAGAGACCCGTCCCACTGTTACGAGGTGACAGCTGCGGGTGAGGCTTTAGGAATGGCGTGGTGTGTTAGTCACGGTTCTCCAGAGAACAGAACCAATAGGATGTGTACACAGAGAGAGACTTATTACTGCTCATTATTAGCCCATGTGATCATGAAGTCTGGCAAGTCCAAGTCTGCAGTGCGGGCTGGCAGAACTGAGGACCTAGGAGAGCCACTGGTGCAGTACTAGTCTGGGGTAATCTACTGGAGAATTTTTCTCTCACTCTGGGGAGAGTCAGTCTTCTTCCTCTCTTCAGTCCTTCAGCTGATTAGATGCAACCCACCCATGCTGTGGAAGGTGATCTGCTTTACCCTCATCCAAAAACACCCTCACAGAAAGCCCCAGAATCATGTTTGACCAAATATCTGCGCACCCCATGGCCCAGTCATGGACGTATAAAATGAATGTTTACACATGAGAATTTCTGGGGCCGCTCAAGAAATTCTTTGCCACAGTCCAGAGTTCAGGCAGGACCACAGGGAAGTGGGGTGGAGCACACTGGTCCAGTGCACTGGACTTAGCCAGCAAACTGACCACTGTGCCTCGTACAAGATGATTACCATGTAGTTAGTTATTGTTCTGCAAAGACTGTCATCAATTATGTGTTTATTTTTACATTCTGTTGACTTGCCTCTTGCTGATTAACCTTTATCATTGGTTATACTTTGAGGATATTTTTGCTGTGCTTGTGTAGACGGGATCAAAAGAGGCTTCAAGGTTGAACTTTGACTTTTACTTGGAAACTATTACCCATGCCCTCACCTTCCTAATCATGTTCTCTGTGGTGGAAAGAAAATGAGCCATGAGTTACTGTTGATCAGTCAGAACAAGCATGCGTGTCTGCGGGGGGGTGGGTGTGCCAAGGAAGATCGGCGATTGGTCGATTGTGCTCCTTGTAAGTGGAAATGATGATGTCTTAAGAGTGCTGAAAGACATGCAGGTTTTCCTTTTGTCTTTCCCTTCCTTGAGTAATTCCTTATCGATTTCTGACCTACCCCACAGCCCCGCCCACATGGCTCTGTCCACACACAAACACACACATGTTGTCATTCAGGATAGACCCGCATTTTCAGTTATAATCAATATAACACAGTGGTTAACGACATAACTTGCATTATCCTTTTCGTGCTTGTAGTCCAGTGTGCATTCCCATGGACAGTACTTCTAATTTGGATTTACCACATTTCAGGTGCTCAGTAGCCATGCAGGGCTCACGGCCACCATATTGGATAGGACAGCTCTCAGGTAGTGGTGCCACACCGTGGCTGCAGATGGGAATCGCCGGGGGAGCTTTAAATGCTGCCTAGGTCCTCACCTGCCATGGTTCCAGTTTCACTGGTCTGGGCTGAGGCCTGGTCTCTGCAGCTGACTGTGGTACCGTCTGGGGTGCGAACCACTGGTCTACAGGGCACCCTTCTGGGAAAGTAAGTCCTTTTTCCCACTCTGACCAGACACCTCTTTCCTTCCATCCCCATGAGACTCACATGGTAAATAGAAATTAAGCAAGCTCTAACTTGGGTCATGGGTAGAAGAAAAACAGAAACAGGATGGTATTAAATTCTGTCTCCCAGGCAAGAGTGAACAAGCTGAACCACTTGTCTTCTCTGGGTCTGTTTACCAACAGGCTCTGCAATTATTTGTTTTGCCACTGCCCTTTAAGCTTGCAATGTGTTTCTTGTTCTCTGAGAACTGAGAATCACTTAAAAACACTGCAGCTTTGCAAGATCTCCCTGTGTTCCACGGGGAGCCTCCAAAGGGACCAAACGCATCCCACGAGGAACCCTGATTCCTGGAGGGACCGTGGAAATCTGCGGGAGAGCAGCCTCAGGGTGGTGTGACCCTTGCACAACTCACTTTCTCTGCTCTCGACAAGCGAGCTCTTTTTCTCCGCAAATAGAAACCAGTCTAGACAAATCGCGGAGACTCAGGTTTCTAAATGCATCCAAAAAACATTGTTTCAGGGAAGTGGACAAATGAGGCATGAGTAATTCAATCAGCGGGAAAACAAACGTGATGACACCCCATGTCTGAGACCCAGGGTGTCGGCAGGCGGCTGTGTGCCAGTTCTGGCAGCTCACACGCACCTGGGGCCCCCCTTCTACCCAGCTGGTCCCTCACACTTCATGTGGACTTCTCGGGGGTGGCACAGGAGGCCCTGGAGGCTGTGAAACCAGAGAAAACTATACGGAGAACAGAATGATTGGGAGGATGTGATACTTGCTTGATTTTTGCTCTGTTCAGATGGTCTCAGTGAAGAAGTAACTGGCCCAGGCACAAGAGCTTTGTGCTCTCGTGAACACGCTGGGAAGATGCACGTGGCCCAGCTTTCGCCACTGAGCTAGGTGACCCTCAGTCTGCCAGGAGGCCAAACCCTTTATGCTGACCTTCAGGTAGCAGGGAAGGGCCACCTCCTCCACTCCTATTCATCCAGTCTGTCGACCAGAGCCTGTGATTGCAAATGGCTGGTGGTGTTCAATGTGACCAGGAATGAGGGAGTTGGTGTAGTTTGATGAGTGACTCACATGGGAACAAATTCCATGAATTTACTAATGACATTCACAGATAATCAGTTGTGCTTATCAATATAGTTTTTGTAAAGTCAGTCACATTTCCTGTGTTCACCCAAAGTTTATATCCTCCTTTAAGACAAAGGTGTGGAGAAAGGGGAACAGGGCCTGATGACCAACCTTTTCCTGTGTTCCTAACTAGTGTAATGTATGTTGGCAAGTGTTTTAATGAGATATTTTTAGTTTTCACTTCCAACATTTATAAGAAACAGAACCACAGTTCATATTGTCCTAAGCTAAAAAGAGAATTTACTGGTTTGCAGAGCTAAACAGTTCAGGGGTCTGGCTTCAGGCACAGCTTGATCCAGGGGCACAGGCCTCTGCTCCTGTTTCTCTCCCTCAGCTCTGCTGTCTTCCGTGTTGGCTTGATTCTCAGGTTCTACATGGTGGCACCGTGGCTGGCTTCCTGCTAACAGCTTTAGCTCTATGTCCCCCAGGTTCAAGTCCAATAGGGAGCTTCTCCATAGCTCCCTTGGGGTCTGATGAGACAAACTTATATCCCTACTTCCTCTTGAACTGATCATTGTGTCTCGAGGGGTGGAATTACACCCGTTGTCCAGAGTGGGACCGCAGTCTGCTTCCTGGAGCTCCAAGTGGAGTGTAGGCTGAACCCCATGGATTGAGAGTAGAAGAGGAGGGCTCCCCGGCGGGGGCTGCCTGGTCACGCTGAGGTGTAAGGCTGGGCCTTCAACTCTTGGTCTTTTGTGATTGATGCAATTAGTCCTTCTTGGATTTACGGCACACGGAGAGATGGTGCTTTGACTTTTTTTGGTGCCAGTGTCATTGCGTGCTTAGGGGCTACCGTCACATTCACATCCTTGCGGGACCCCCTGGAGATTGTGGTGAAGAAAAATGCTTTGTACGCTGCCCAGCACTTTGCAAACTCAAGTCCTCTTTTTACCGTATTCCTTAGGACCTGTGAATGTAACTCTGCTTTCTTTGCTTCTTTAGACTAAATGTATGATGAATTAGGGAGTTATTCTCCAGAGACAGAGCCCAGCACAGTGTTACAAACTGAAACCAAACTTCCTGAGTCCAAGTCTAGGCTCTGCTATCGACTAGCAAGGTGGACTTGAATAAGTTACTCAAGATCTCTGTGCCTTGGTTTTCTCCTCCGTAAATCAGGGATGATAAGAACATCTCCCTTGTGCTAGTAAGTTAGCGTGTGTCATGCTCAGAACAGAGTCTGGCATGCAGCCTCTGCGTGTAAAAATAATGGCTTCACTACTACAAAGTGGGTTCCTCTGCTTAGGGATCATCACACAGAGAAATTGATTGCTAAGCATCTCCCAAAGGGACACTGAGGTAGAAGGTAGCTCAACCTTCCCCACATTCACTCAGGGCCTTGGTCTCTAAAAAGCCTGAGTCCATCGTGGTCGGTAAAAGTCACCACTTTCTGAAAAGGATTTAAAGCCTGGATCTGTCTGGTCCTCTGTTTGGCCTGAGAAAAACCCGTTTTGCTCATCAGAAAAGTTGGAACAGGAAACCTCACCCAGTGTGCTGTTGTCAAGAGAAAGAATGCGGGTGTCGCGCTTGGAGCCCCGGGGGCGGAGATGCCCCGAGAGCCCAGCCCGAAGCCCTGACGCTGTCGCAGTCCGCCTGGCAGGAGAACGCCCGCTCAGAGGCTCTCGTTATAATGGGCCTCCCCTCGCTGCCTCCGGAGAACTGCCGTAATTAAAAGGCCGTCCGCTCCGCATACCGTGTGATTTGGCTGTAAGGGCCTCTGCAGGCTGGGACCTGAGTCCGCAGGGATTTGATTTTGATAAACAGGGTTTACGTTGCTGTCTCCCTCCTTCCTGAAGCATAGACACAACAGGAACTGCAGCCCCACCGGCGGGACTTTTCTCTGCCTTATGGTTTGGAAAGGGTCCATTCCTCATGGAAACCCCCTCATGTTGGAGGAAAACCCTGTGAAACAAATCCAAGTGGGAGGAAGAAATGGGAAGGAAGACACGGCAGCCCGCAGCTCCGGGGCCTGGTGACAAGGCGATAATGCCAGAGACCTAGCAGCCCTGTTAAGTCTTTGTTCACCCCAAACTCCCAAACCCACAAGGACAGCTGGAATCCATTCTTAAAATTCCTTGGAAAAGAGATATTTACATCCTCTCCCAGGCACCCTTTCTAGTTTTGAGCAAAAGCGATTGCCAGAACTTGGCATGACTGGCACTTGGGGCTGGATGATTCTTAATTGTGGGCCATCCCAGTCACTGTAGGATATTTAGCAGCATCCCTGGCCTCTGCCTGCTAGACATCAGAAGCACCCCTCCCGCTATGGTGACAACCAGAACCATCTTAGACATTGCCCAATGTCCCCTCGGGGGCCAAATCGCCCTGGTTGAGATCACCGCCCTATGTAGTACATCCTTGAAGACCTGCTACATGCCAAACAGTGTGCCAGGGGCTGGTTAAAGAAAAAAAAACAGTAGACTCAGAACAGAATGAAAAGAGTTTAAAAGTTAGTGTGAATGTGTAGAGCACAGATGGTACATCCAGGGCAAGTGAGAGATCTCGGAGACCGAGAAACGCCTGTAATCCGTAACCTGCATTACTTACTGTTCTCCGAAAGAGCCGCCGCTGGCCCGAGGCCTTCCTCCTTAGCTACCCCTCGAAACCATTTGCACGCCCGCCCCACTGGGAAGGGAAGAGCTGCTCCCAGTCTCCCGGAGAAACACACTACAGAGGCTTGGCCAGCGTCCTCCGTGCCTCCCTCTCTCCAGGCGAAATTCCAAGTCTAACCTCCTGGGAGGCATTGTGGGTAATGCCGAAATCGTGCCAAACATCTGGACGAGGACTGCAAACTGTGACCAGTTCTTCCCAAGTTTCCAGACCCTGCCACTGGGATGGAACGTTAAAGTGTCCCGCCACTGTGTCATCACACCTGTGCTTGGTTCGGAACCCCGGTTGCGAGTTCTGTGTGGGGCCACGGGTCAGCCACCTCCCTGCCTGCCCTATCTGGCCCTCAGTTGGCTCATTTTGGATTATTCATAGGTCTTTTCTGCTGTGGTCTGAGAAGCTGAGGACAGGGACTGTGCGATCCTGACTCCTATGTCGCCTTCCCTGGTGGTCCCCAGCCTTCACTTTTGTGGTTAGTGTATCTGGGAGATGCCCAGAAACCACTAACCGCATCTCGATGGTTGATGTTACGTACAGAAAGAGTCAGATGTCTCCTTGGTGTTAAGTTTCATTCAAACTGAATGATCCAGAAATGGCCGTACTCATTTCCCAAAGAGCAGGTAGAACTGACTTTGTGATTCTGAGACTTAAAATCACCTCTCCCCCCAACACTGACGGAAAACTGTCAGGAAAATCGAAATCAAGTTTTGGCTCCATCAAACTCATCAGAACAAGCACAGGATGCAAAAGCTGAGCTTGAAATTTAACAGACACCCAAACCCCGCCCCCGTCCCAGCAAAGAAACCAGCAACGTCACAGCTCCTCGCCTGGGAGGGAAGGCGCATGGAGATGCATCGACGTGACACTGAAGTTTTCTCATTCTTCACCTCCCTCTCCTAAGAGCTGTTCTCGCAGAAACCCTGCAGCTCGTTCTCTCTCTGGCCACGGCAGGATGTCAGAGGTGTGGCTGCCGGGTAGGCTAACTCCACGTGGAGTTTCCCGTGGGTTGATTTTTTAGGTGTGGGTGCCACCAAACCCCGCATTCTGACTGGCTTTCTGAGGGTTAACATAGGTGTCAAACCTGAAAGCTGGTTACCCCAGGGTTTCAGCTACCTGTCCCCTGCTAATGAACTTGGGTCCCCTGTTGTACAGTCGACACGGCAGGGAGCAGCACAGAAGGCTTTTGTCCCCTGGTCCCTAGCTGACAACATTCACAGCACTGACATTTCTTGCCAGTCTCATTTTTAGGGTTGCTCTGTCCCCAGAGACCTTTAAAAACAGCTGTGTGTCCTGAGTGTTTGTGGCGAGGGGTAAGTGGGACCCTCTCTGGAAATACGTTTCAGCCCTAGAGGGTAGGGACAAGGGGCAGCTGTTATTAGCGAATGACAGGAATAAACAGATCCCAGCGCACACCACAGGGACTCCCCTTAGCTGCTCGCCCTCTGTCACGCTCCAGGATCCTTAGGGTAACAGACTGGGCAGAATCCCAAGGGGCCCAGCCAGAACTGCCCTGCCAACCCAACCCCGACCAAGTCCTAACCCCAGAGCACCCTACACTGTTGAGAAACCCCAGCCAGGTGTTCATATAGGTGGACTATTTGGACTATGGTGATAATGTCTGCCTTGTGGGGCAGGGACCCCGTCTGTCCTGTCCGATACTGTGTTCCCAGCACCTAGGACAGTATGTGGCACAAATATGTACAGTCACACGTCGGAACTCGTTGGCTTCAGAGCTCATCAGACCCTCTGTACCCATTGCATTTTGACAAGAAAAAAATGTTTCTGCACTCGCTGCTTGCTTGGGCCTCGTGGCACTTGCTAGAACTTGTATGAGTCACGACAGTGCCCCACAGGAGCAAATGCCTCATCGTTTGATAGTCATCAGTTTCTTCATGAGTTCCAGAATGAATTAATGATGAGCACAGAGGTACCCCTATGTCTGCCGAAGGAACGAACGAACCAGCGAGAGGAAAGGGAGTTTTAAACCATTGTCTTTTAACCAGTCTTTTTTCTTTTGCCATGGAACATTTCACACAAACCTGCAGGAAGGACAATACTGTAATAAACTGCATATGCCCGTCACCCAGCTTCAGTAATTATTTAGCCAAACATGCCTTTTTCTTTTTTCTTGCTTTTACTGTGGAAATTTGTAAACATACACACAAATCAGAGACAACGCTAATAAACGCCATGTGCACATCATCACCGGCGTCAACAACAGCAACTGAGCTCCCCATACTGAGAACGTGGGGGGAGGTGCAGCTTTAGGGTCCCCTTTTGGACGTAACCAAGTCAGTGCGTTTCTGAGCTATTTAGAGAGACAGAGTAACATCTTATAATTATATCTGACTTCCTTTCTGGAAAGAGATCCAGAATTTATATGATTTCTTCTCCCTTTGATCTGAAGAACAGTCCCCAGCGTCAGCCTGTGCACAGTGAATGCAGACAGGGAGACGTATGTATACAGCTCATTGTCTGTGTTTATCTTATCAGGATCCTACTAACCCAGGCCCACTTAAAACAAGGCGTTTAGTCTTTGCAGCCTGGGCTTCTGTTCCTAGTCACCAGTTCAGTTTATAAATCCACTGTCCCAGGCGGAAAACAATTTGAAAGGCAACATTGTTTCTGGACAAAGCCTTAACTGTGATAACAGAGCATGTGTGGCTCCTGTCTGCTAATAAATTGCTGGGCCCCGAGGCTGCGGCCAGGGGGCCTTGGCAGAGGGCTGTGCCCCAACCCTTCTCCTTCCCGATCCCATCACGACAGCCACGTAGAGTTCAAATTAGACAGAATAACGTTTACTGAGCCCATGGGATCGTGGGGAGGTGGGTTCTCCTCTCGGGCACGGTCCCCACTTGGGGATGCGACCCCAGCTGATGTGACACTGTGACTCAGTGTTCCCCCCAGGGAGGACTTAGCAGAGGGGATCTGCTGTGGAGATTCACCCTGTCGTATAATAACGAACTCATTGTTCTGGACTCTTGGTTGCTTGGCTTCTTTGAGATGGTGTGGTGGCAGGACACTGATGGAGATTATGGGAGGTTTGCGGGGTGGAGGCGAAGGCTCTCTCTGGCCCCCTCCACCCCTACCCCAGCCATACCCTGGGCCCTTATTGGGAGCAGATTGAAGTGAGGCACCTTCATCTGGGGGTGGTTGGGGAAGTTTTTGCCACAAAAATGACTCCTACAAAAGAACTTGGCAAAACCATAAAAGACCATGTAAAAGGTGATGTTATTGTTGTCAGCAGAAAGGAACAAGAATGCTGTGAGCAAAGTATAGCGGCACACAAAGGTGTCACCAGTCTTGGGCCAGGGTCCTAAGTCCTGTGTACAAGATGCATGTGCTGAAACGTCTCTTGGAGGCTGTCGTAGTTATAAGCTGGTAATGTATGTAAACCATCTACACAGTGCAGAACACAGAGTGGGGCTCAAAAAAGGAAGACAATGATAATAGTAATATGCTAATAATATTTGTGTATAACGTCATTTACGGTGTCATTTATAGTGTTAGAAAGAGGTGGGTTGATCTGTGTGGGTCACTTGGAAGGTCCCTGGCGGGGAGTGGTAGTAGATGAAAAGAAACTTTATATGGAAATCAGAGAGTTAGGGGCATGGAGTATTTCTCTAAGGAGTGTGGATTTTTTTTATGTTAGGCAGTAGGCAGCCGCTGGAGGCTTTTGAGCAAGACTGGGCGGCGAGGAGTACCCATAAAGCCCAGCAGAAAGAGGAGCAAACTTGGGAGTCCGACTTTGTTTAACCTCGCAAGTGTCACTTAACCCCCCAACCTCCAGCGCCCGGGCTGTAGAATGGGAGTTAATGTCAGCCAGCCCACATCCTGCGGCTCTCCTGGTGGGCACCTTGGACACCGGGAATTTCATTATTTGTGCTTTAGAAAGGTCGTCTGTCAGTGGGGTGTAGGATGGGGGCAGATGGAAGGAAGAAACAGAGGCCAAGGTCGGGATCCCAGTGAGGACCCGGGGCAGCTCAAGCTCCATTACCCCTCCCCATCCCTGAGACCTCAGTGGAAAGAGGCCCCGCCTTCTTTGCCCCTTCTACCCCCACCTCCATTTACTCTCAGTTCCACCAGCCAACCTGTTTCCTCGGCCCTTCACAGGCTGTCATTATGTACACTTTGCTTTTTACTTAATTATTACGTGTCTCTCCTCGCAGACTCTTTGCCCCCACCAAGGTCTGTCTCACCACGCCCGGCATCCAGGTGTGACGGATGCCCACCGCCTCTGTATGAGTGTCTTGTGACTGCTTTTACAAATGACTGAAAACCGGCTGGTGTAAAGCAGCAGGAATGATTCTTTCCCAGTCCCGGGGGCTGGAAGTATGAAGTCCAGGTGTTGGCAGGGCCTCCCTCCCTGAGGAAGCGGCAGAGACACCTTCCTGCCTCTTCCAGCTTTGGATAGCTCCAAGCCACCCGTGGCTTCTTGCAGCCTAAGTCTAGTCAGCCTCCATCTTCACATGACCCTCCTCTTATGTCTGTGTGTCCCCTGTTTGTCTCATGTAAGGACACCTGTCCCTGGCTTTAAGGCCCTCCCAGGTAATATAAAGGGTACCTTCTCTAGATCCTTGACATAATCACATCTGCAAAGACTCCTTTTCCACATGAGGACACATTCACAGGTTCTGGGCTGTGGACATATCTTTTGGGTGGGTGGGGGAGTCCACCGTGTAGCCCACTGTACCACTTTTTGTGTGAGGTTCTCTTGGAGTGAAGGGATTTTCCACAATAACAGCTTGCCAAGTGCTACCTGGGTGCAGGGCATCGAGAGTCCCTCCACATGTAACCCAGGCGGTGTCCTGCTGTCATGGAGTTCACCTTGCTCCAGTGGGAAGGTACAAACAAGGGACACATGAGCATGGATGTGTCTGGTGGTGGATAAACGTGCTGAGAAGAAAAATCCAGCCAGGAATGAGCCAAGGCAGGATGGGGATGAGTGGTGGGTGGGGGTGGGAGCTGTTTCCCTAGGTGCCCAGACACCCCTCTCCTCACAAAGCACCAGCTACAGCCTTATAGTAGGCGGGTGTGGGGAGTCACACACTGCGGGGAGCTGAGCTTCGGCTGATTCAGGGGCTGGCACCCAGCATAACTGTTATGCTTTCCTGAGAATTTCAAAGTTGGCCCCAACTACCGAACCAGAGGTCCCACAGTGGTCAGGGTGGGGAAGCGGAGCACGGTAGAGGTGTCCAGTCACGAAGGCAACAGTGGCGAGCAGCTGAAGTCACAGGGAACAGTACTCTCAGAGACACATTGAGGAGACAGGCCCTTTGAAGCCAGAGCAGGAAGCTGCAAAAAGTGCCAGGGCTCTGGAAAGTGTCCCAATTCTAGACTTTTGACTGCAGTTTAAAGAAAGACAGCGGTGCGACCCCAGAGTGAAGCAGTAGGTTCGGTTTAAATGTGCATGCTCTGCAGCCCAGTGGTAGAGGTGGATTTTGTGAGGTCAACTACCGCGCCCGGACGGAGGCCCGGGGCTCAGAAGCCCGGCCGCACGCCCGTGCTCGGCAGGGCCAGGGCGAGCACTCCACCGACCTCGGCGGCCCCTCCCCGGCAGTGGCTGCAAGTCACAGCAGCAGGTGGGGAGCCAGGTACCACGTCCTCTGCCTCCTTTTCCTCTTTTCGCTCGGAGGCCCTTGGGTGTGGGCACACAGGCTGAGGCCGTCCCGTGAGCATCAGAGCAGGCAGGAGGGCTCAGCAAGTCTACCACCTTTTTCTCTGAAGAGCCAGACAGGAAACATTTCAGGTGTAGTGTCTCCTCAGCTCTGCCCTTGTAGCTCAAATGCAGCCCTAAATGATACACAGATGGGTGGGCGTGCCTGGGCTCCAACAACCCTCTGTGTGCAAAAACAGGATGTGTTAGATTTGACCCCACCACAGTTTGCTGATGCCCGCTGTAGGTAATGGGGAGCCACAGAGTGTTTTTGAGGAGGGGAATAGCATGACCAGTTCTGTGCTCTGGGAAGATGACTGTGGCAGAGTCGGACCTGGGGCAGGGAAGACTGGACCCCGTTTTGCTCAGGGTCTGGGGATAAGGGCTCTTGTCCTCAGAAAATGCTGAGTGTGCAGTTTTCCCAAGATAATGAGGTATCTGGACCCACTGGAAAGCAGGATGCTTGTTATTCTGGGACCACCCAAGGAACAGAAGGTTTATTGATCTAATTTTTAAATAAAATGTTTTAATAATGTTTGCAAGGCTTGCAAGCTTTCTCCAGGCCATGACCCACCTGGCATCTAGGCAGCTGACTGGTTAAACAGCTCTTTGTGGGCAACTCTGCCAGTCTTCACATCTGTTTTGACTAAAGATGGGAGGGGGAGGGAGGAGAGTCCCGCCGGCCACGAGCATGCCGGCCAGGCAGTGGCCCATGCAGCTTTGGAGAAGGGGGGCGTGTGAGGAGCCAGCTGCTCGCTCATGTGTCCTCTGTGGGCTGAGAGGACGGTGAGAGGGTGGGGTGTGCCCAGGCAAGGGGTGGTTGAAGTTTGTGCCTCACTGGGGCACTCGGTGTTTTGACCTAGGCTGGGGGACACCTTTGAATTCTAACATTCGTAGTTTCCCTTTTTTTTCTTCCATTTTCGTCTGGGGACTCTCTTTAAAATTGACCCAGATGTTTGGTTTATATGAAGATATTTGGCATCTGATAAAAGCCACAGAATGCTGACAGAATTTAATATTCTTTTAGTGCTGGGTGGACCCAAATTGTGTGTGATTTGGGCAAACTGCTGGACACACTGGTCTTGTCTGAGAAAGCAGAACCCAGATAGATCAGACACAGATGAGTGAGGTGACAAGATGCTAAGGAATGTGGTCGTGACCTTTCTATGTGGCCATGACCTTTCAATGCCATTGTCTCTGCTTCTCCTTGTCCCTCTGGCTCCCAACTGAGCAGTGTGCAGTATCTCATGAACATGGATGTGAGGATGTGTAAACCTACATTGTCCTCTCTCTCCTTGCTCCACCCCATCTTATGGCCTCAGGATTTGAGCAGGTTTACACAAATGGGTAGACATGTAATTGGGCTAGGCAGGGGACAGATTGCAGTCGCACTGGTCAGGCCGAAGCTCCTGGGTTCAGCAGGAGGGACCTGTTCCCTGTCTCCGGTTCCTCCAGGCTGAAAGTCCCATTAGCCCAGTTGGCCAGAGTTTGACAGTGTCATGGCTGGAAGAGAAATACCAGGTCTAGAAGCGCATGTGTATGCAAGGCCCCATGAGTGTTTTAGAGACAACATTCGGGGACAAAAGGCATCTACACACGGAGGTGACTCAATTATGAGTCAAGTGCAGTTATATTTAGTGTTCACTTGTGAATAATTCCCCCAAATGCCCCAGATGCACTTTTGCAATGGCAGAGAACTTAATCTCTAGCAGCAAAAATTATTTACTGCTCTGTTTCAGTTATAAAGGTCTTCTGATTCATCCACCAGGATGTTGGTTCTCTGAAGGCAAAAACCTCAGCTCTGGCATTTCTGGCACAAAGTAGGTGATCAGTAAATATCAGTTAAATAAATATATAAATCTAAATGTGCCAGCTGGGCGCTCGGTCATCAGTTGCGGAATGGTTGTACTGGCTAACCATTTTCTGAAAAAAGAAATCTCAGAGGGCCTAGACCCAGCGCGTGTTAGGCTGTAGCTATGCAGGGGATGCCTAGGGCACGGTGCAATTCATTTTACACAGAGAGAAACAGGTCCAGAGAGCGCAGTAAGCAGCACAGGGTCGCCGTTAGGAGATGTTTGAGCCAGGACTTGAGCGGAAGGGTTTATTGTCTTTCCCCCAGCCCCATCCCCCACTGCGACTGCAAGTCCGAGAGTCTGAAATCCTTGGGGGCTTGCTCACTAGGCTTCACCCCCAGGCTGCCTTTGTGCTCAACACCTCCTTTTATAGAATTGCTCCTTTGAGATAAGACTTCAGAGGGCTCTTGAGGTGTGCTGAGAAGGGATTTCACATCAGCTGGAGTAGCCCCTTTCACACATAAGCCTTCCCATAAGGGCACTCAACCTTGCGTATTTGGGATATCTGGTCTGGTTTATCTGCTCTGGATGTTTCCATGTGATGGCTGCTCTTTGGGGCTAAAAGTTTTCAAATGCTCACTTGCAAGGGCCTGGCTAATTTCTTAGGAAAGGCAAGTCCTCCTCCAATATCTGTCTTGGGAGAGTGAGAGGAGGTGAGCTTTTCATCTTGTCAACTGTGCTTAGAATCACTTCATAACACTTTAACATGAAAACAAGTGTCTGGTTGGTCACCTGCAAGACTGTCACCAAATCTGTAGAGGATTTTGACTCGAGGGGAGCTCGGGAGCGCTGCATAGCACAGGTGGTTAAACAGTGGGCTCAGGCTGGCCAACTTGAGGCCTGCTCCAGGAGAGGCCCTGGGCCCCAGAGAGTAGCCGTGGAGCAGACGGAACACTGGGTGCCCAGAACCCACAGGGGGAATGGTCAGATGTCATAGATGACCCCGACTTCTTCCCCTGTGGTGCAGGGTCGGGGTGGAGTAGCTGCAGCATCCTTTCTGCGCACTCGGAGAGCCTGCTGCCCAGGGCAGCCCCCGCATCAGAGGGAGCAGCGTGGTTCTAGGAATTTGCACTTGCAACTTGGTGCAAATCCCTTTCTCTGGAGCCCTGCTGCCATTGGTCTGCTGGCAACCATCCCTTGCCCCGGGAAAGGAATTTGGCTACTAGAGGCCTCTGGGAAATGTACCTGTGAACTGCTCCTGCCCTAGTGGTCTCCTCCGTGGCCAGCTGCAGCCCCGTTACACTCAGGGAGCCACTAGGGGACACCCAGGGGGCAGCTGATGTATTCCCCAGCACCTGAGAAGCCACGCTCAGAGCGGGCATTTGTCCCAGGTTGAGGGCGGCCCAGCCCTGCCTGCACACGATGCCTAGGCAGCTACCCATTGGCCTGGCCTATGTGGAGATGGTTGTCCTGCACGAGGCCATGGCTGCAGGGCTTCCACTTAGAAGAGTTGCATTGTTTGCCTAGAAAACCGTAACATCTTCCTTTTCCTGCAGTGATGCTTGGCCACCGGGCCCTTTTGGAGCCTGGCACTGGCTTCCATCTCCAACAATGATGATACTTTGTACTTACCCTGGGCCCTTTATTCAGGCATCTTACGGCCCATTCTTGTTCTGCCGGGTGCCTGCAAACACACTTCCTTGTTCAGAGGGCGGAAACAGGCCCCAACAGGCCCAGCAGAGGTCTGTGGAGTCAAAGCACACTTGTCTTTCGTTAAGCTCAAGTTAATCAGCCCAGAGTATTTGACAGTCAGCTCCAGTGGCCTCTAAAAGCTCTTGGGCTCCTCGCAATCTGTAGCTTGGACTGTTCAGCTGGAGAAACGCAGTCCTTACACACTGAGGGGCCGTCTGATGCCCCTGGTTATGAGTAGAACACACCCTGGTTCAATTCGTGCCTCTCCAGGCACGTGTGGCCTCGGGGATGTCACGTGGCCTCCCAGAGCCTCAGTTTTTGTTTGTGTAAAATTAGAATAATTATACCTGCATGGCAAAGCTTTTGGAGGTTCAACAACAGAATGTAGAGACTATTTAGCTCAGTCTGAGCATATAGTTGCTTAGTAAAAGGTATTATGAGAACTATTATTTTTTAAAAGGTATAAAAATATTATTTAAAAAGGTATTATTAAAATATTTTAAATATTTATATAAATAATATACAGGGTGGGGCAAAAGTAAGTTTACAGTTCATATGGAAAATAATACAATAATTAATAAGTAATACAAGAATAAACTATGCATTTTGCATACTTATAACTGTAAACCTACCTTTGCCCCACCCTGCATTTAATATGTTATTAACAGCAACAAGCTCTGTTATTTTGCCAGCATTGTTAGCGTTATAAAATCCCCTTCTCCGTGCGTCATCTTCATGGGGGTCTGTACCTCCACCCCTGAGGATCACTGAGTTGTCAGCCAGGACTTTCACACGCTCTCCCACGGAGCTCTACCGTTTCCATGGAGGGAGTGTGGGACCAGGCTTGGCTCCCATCTGTTTTAAATAACATGCTTCTACCCAAGACTTCATTGGAAGCGAAGGATTCCCCAGCCTGATGAATTTGGGAAATAGCTGCTCTGGAAGCCTCTTGTGAGTCTGTCTATTCCTTTAGCAAGATGTGCTTGGCTGGGATGGATGCTTTGCCAGGTAGCACTGCACTCTCTTCTTTTAATGGTGAACAGCAGAGGGGTGAACCCAGTGACCTGTGGTGGTCCCATCACGCCTTTGATTTGATGGCACTCAAATTTATACCTCCTATACTGCAGGTGAAGTCCATTCAGGGGGACATCTGCTTTCACTGTCCCCTTAGAAACTGGAATGCTTGCCTGAATTCCTGCCTGTGGGGCACGTCAAGGCTAGTGTCTCAGGTGGACACCTTGGGCAGTTATATCTTGGGCCACATTCGGGCACTGACAGCAGCAGTTGGAGCAGGGATGGGCAGAGGTCTGGCCCTGGGACTCAACCTCCTCACTGGACAGAAGCACCCGGGTGCATATGCCAGAGGGAACCCCACCAGCCTGGCAGACCTGGGGCTGGAGGGGAGGATCGGCCCAGAGTAACGCAGAGCGTGGGATCCCAGAGGCAGGTGGAGCCAGATGGCAGCAGGGTCCGGGACCCGGCACTGTTTGCAAGTGCAGACGCGTCACAGGCAGCTCTGGGGGATTTGGGGGCTTTTGTCCTCCCGTAGCAGGACTCGAGACACTGGATGATGGTCCTGGCAGGACGTGGGCTCTAGGAGCAGAAGCAGGCGACAAAGTGCCAGTAAGACGAGGCTCCAATCCTAGAAAAACTCAGTGTAAGGCAGGAAGCATGCCAGCGATGGAGCTGGGTGGCAGGAACTCACTAAAGCTTAGGAAAAAGGCACCCTGTTTGCAGGCCAGCAAAGAGGGAATGTCTGATGTCACATTATTGGACTAGAAACTCCCATGCATATCTTGTGTTAAACCAGGGTTGGTCCTGGGGGTGGAAACAGAGCCTGCAGGTGGGGGTCGAGGGGTCTGGTGAGGGTAGAGCTGATGCAGAGGGTGGAAATTGGGCTGTTTCGAAACCAGAAAGTCACCCGTGGTCCTAAATCATTACCTGATCCTAGCCGACCATCTTGCATCTGCAAGTGCATTATGAGGGAAGCCACTAAAAAGCACGAGGGACCTGGTTCAGACCCATCGTGTAAGCTAATTTTGCCATATTCCTGAGGTTCATTCTCTTGGGATAAAGTTCAGATTCACCCTCCCGCTCACTCAGCAGCCTTCAGCCACACACATGACGATCTTGCCTACCTTAGGGCCTTCATTCCAGCTCTTCCCCTGCACGGAACGTTTTTTACCCCTAATGCTCACTCTCTAAACTCCTCCTGCCCCCTTTATTCTTTAGGTCTGTTTCGGTTTGCTCTCTTTAAAGAGTCCATCTCTATGCACCCTTCCTAAGTTAGGTCCTCCCCTGAAACCCCCTGTCAGATCCCCAAGGCCAGGCCCTCCCCAACGTTGATCACAGTTCCCTTGGGTGGAAGTGCTTGCTCGCTTGCTTCTTACTTGCCGTTTATACTGTGCCCCTTCGTGACAGCGTCGGCTGTCACAGGAAGTGCTCAGTACATTTTTATTGACTCTATGAATACTCAGCAGAGTTTAATAGAAGACCCCCTTCCTGCTCGGCACCATTTCTCCTTCGCTTGGCCCATTCTGAAGCAGGTCCGCTGGAATCAGAAGTCACAGGGTGACAGCCATGTTGTCCATGAGCTAAATGTGTCATCAGAACCCCCAGGTTCTGGGATGAGCCCCTGTGCTGCAGACATGCTGACAAATTCAAGCCATCGGAGACGGAGGCCGAAGCAGCCCAGGCTTCCAGTAGTGTTACCGGGTCTGGAGGAAAGTCCTAGGAATTACCCTTGACCGTTGTTGTCAAGACTGGCTGTGCAGGCCTGTCCCACCCCAGGGGGGTGGCTCCGTCGGCTTCTCTGGTTAGAAGAAAGGTCTTCTGTCCTGGCTGTTGGCTCCTCTGCATTTGCTGCTCGCTTTTATGATGTGTTACTGTGCTCATAAATTGTCTGCCTGTCCCGTGAGCCCGGGAGGAGCCTCTAGGCCACAAGCTGGACACTCGCACCGCCGACTTTACCAGGATGTGGTGCTGTAGACATCCCGCTGACCTCTGGCGTGGTAGGTGCCACTGCTTCCCAGGGGGCATAGTGGGTCAGGGGTTCCAGTCTCTGACTCATGGGCTGTCCAGGGATCCTGACAAACCCTTTGAATGTGGCCTGCGGATAATCTCGAGCTGTTAACAGGCCCAGAGAAATAACCCTGTGGCTCCTTGGGGGCCAGAACAAGAGCAGAAAAACCTCCCTGTGAGTCACTGCAAATATTTACCCTCGGAAGTTTGATTGTGAGATTGCCTAAGCTCTTGGATGGCACTACCCGTGAGCCCAAAAGGGCCCCTCTACCAGCCACAGTCATGTGTGCAGTATTGAAGGGGGTCAGGCAACAGGATGCCCCCTTTTAGCCTGGGAAGAGCCCCATGCTGCCAGAACTCAGTCTTCTCCAAGAGAATGCTAGTGATGGAGCCGCAGATTTTCTGGGCTCTCTTGGGGAACTTGACCTCTAATAGCTTGCCTGACTTTGAGCGGCTTTTCGGTTTCTTGGCAATGTGTTTGCCTAAAAGGGATTTCTACCAGATCAACCCTTTGCCTCTCAGTAGGAACTTTGTATTGGCCAAGTGTCCGGGTGTGAAATCTCTTGGTGAAAATTCTGTCCTCACTATTATCCAATTGGAGCAGCAAGCCGGAAGCAGCCATGACGTTGGGCATCTCCCTTCCTTCCCTGGGAGTGTCCGTTTTATCCATTTGTCTGCCCAACCTTTGTTCCTTCCTGCCAGCCAGCACCTACTGAGGATGTGCTCTATGGAAGAGCCGGAGTGGGTCTTTGCCAACGGTTGCTTATGCTGAATTAGAACGTAGAGGGCACCCAGAAGATTCTACAGGAAGCAAAGCCTTTTTGAGAAGCCCCTGATAACTTGGGCACGTGGTAGATTTTCAGCCTGAGGGTTGCATGCCCACGCCTTCCCAGACTGTTGTCAGTGCAGAATGAACAGGAAAAAGCTCATGTGAAGACTGGGCAACAGGTCCTCCCGTCCATGCTGATTCCCTGCAGAGTGACACAGAGGTGGACCGGTTCTGTGTTGTTGCTGACATTTTGTTTGTTTGTTTTTTAATGAGTGCCTCAAGGTAATGCTGTAGGTCTCTTGGGCTATTCAGATTTGCACTTTCACCCTATGCTTGAGACTGACTCATCAGTCAGGCAGTCGTGTAAATAAACAGGGCTGATAGGAAGGTAGCTGAGACTCCATTTGAATAAACGGCTCCTCTTAATGTGGACATCACCTCAGGACTGGAGGCACAGGGTGGAGCTGCACAGACAGGTTACAGCAAATGGTTCCCTCAGGCATACCTAGCTAAGAGACCATGGTAGTTGTAGGGGCCAGTGAGTGTCTCATAGAGCAGCTGGGGAGAAGTTCCCAGTCGGCGTGGCATGCCTCTCTTGCCTGCCTTGGGCTCTGCTGATGACTCACTGGTCCTTTCAGGGAAAATGTCCGTGGGGAACATGCTTCTTTCTCGCTAGTGGACAGATGTCCACAGCTGGGATCAGGAGAACAGTTGAGGTAGTAGTGGTGAGGAAGATGGAATCTGTCACTTCTCTTCTTCCCCTGATACCCTCATCTGGTCTTTCCCACCTGGACTGAGGCTCACTGCAGGCCACTCCTGCCTCCCTCTTGACGCTCTACCCATGCCAGCCATATAAATGCTTGCAAACACAATTCTAATCCTGTGGCTCCTGCTCAGATGGCCTGTACCTGCTCCTAAGACAAGCGCCAAATCCTTAACATGTGCCCCAGCAACCCCACTCCTGTCGTACGCCCCGAATATCAGAAACCTGAGCACCAATGCTCATGGCAGCACTGTTCACAGTGGCCAGAAAGTAGAAACCATGCACGTGCCCAACAGTGGGTGAATGGGTAAACAAAATGTGACCTACCCATATAGTAAAAGCTTTATTCAGCCATAAAAGGAGCGAGGGATGGATACACAGCACAGTGCGGATGAACCTGGAAAACAGCGCTAAGTGAAAGAAGTTGCACACAAAAGGTCACATGTAGGATTCCATTTGTAATGCTGTGTCAAGAGTTGGCAAATCCATCAAGACAGAAAGCAGATTCGTGGTTCACAGGGGCTGGGCGGTGTGAGGGGGATGGTAATAGGTAAACTGCGAGTGACTTCTTAGTGGGTATGGAGTTTCCTTTTGGAGCGATGGAATGTTCTGAAACTAGATAGCGGCGATGGTTGCACAATGTTGTGAACATACTAAATGCCGTTGAATTGTACACTTGAACATGGTTAAAATGGTGAATTGTATGTTACATGAATTTTATCTCAATTTAAAATAAATTCTTACATGTCCTCTAAGCCCATGTCACATCAGGGCACTGTCCCTGCTTACCCCACCCCAGTCACCACCCGACCTCCTGCAGCTTCCAGCCACAGGGCTCTGCACAGTGTGGCTTTTGCCTCGTGGCCTTTACCTCTGTGCTTGGCCAGCTTCCCGCAGGAAACCTTCAAGAGCCCCGAGGTCTGGCGGGGCCGCCCCTCTTCCGTTCCAGCAGCCCCTGCCCCTCCCCGCAGGTTACTCCCACTCTGTGGCGTCCAGCGCTGTTCTATATCTGAGCGAGAACAGGAACTCAGCGGTTTCTCCTGGGTGCACTCATCCCTAAAATTGCTTCATTATCAAGACACCTAGGGCACAGGAATGTTCTCCTTGGAGTTTCAAAGCACAAGGACCATTCATTCCTCCAGCTCCCACCTTTCTTTAGTGCCTTACAAGTGGGTAGAAACCCACATTTCCCGTAGAACCCCACATTTTCCTGCATGCCCTCTCCTTCTTTGCACTGCCTGTCTTTGCTAGCCGAAAAGATAGCAGGGCATTCAGAGCCCCTGAAACCCATGTCATTTGCTAAGGGATATTGTTCTGCTTTGTCCTGGGAGCCCAGGCTGGTTGTCAAACAACAGACTGCATATTGGCTGGCAGCTCTCTCTTCCCAGCCACAGAAGGAAGGGGGCACGTTCTGACTGTATGCAGTTAGCCATGATTTCTCACCAGGGCTCAAAACTCCCTGCTCAGCTTGCATTAGGCGTGCAGTTCAACTACTCTCCCTGAAGGAGGAGGAGGAGCAGGTGATGTTCAGCTTTGAACTCGGTCCACATGCCCCAAGGATAAGTGAAGGTATAGTCAGTCTAAACAAGGGAGTGGGGGGGGGGAAGATCCCTGTTCTGTGAGTTTTGGGCTGGCCAGGAGCCAGGAAGAGAGAGCGATGCGACAGAGACCGCAGTCGAAGCTATTGGGAGCGTATGTTATTCAACAGCAGAGCACTCCGCCTCTCAGATCGTGCCCAGAAGATTGTTTTGCGGGTTTAAAAGAAAGGAGCTTTTCAACCCCTTTCGTTTGACCTGCCCTGAGTTTTTCGCTGAGCAGCCGTTTTGGAGTTTCCTCTTGGAGTGATTGGTTTATGCTGTCCAGATGTGCACAATGTGATGGTTTTGTTTTTTGGCTTTCCAGATGTTCACGGACAGGAAAATGAGCTTTGGCAAAGGCAGGGGCCTGTCTCTGCTGCCCCGGGAATCTGGAGAGCCCACAATGCCCTCGTTGTGTAGGAATCACAAAGCTTAGGGTCTGGAAAAAGAGCTTATTTAACCTCCTTATTCTGCAGCTGAAGACACCAAGGCCCAGTGGGGTGTGACATGCTCGCCACTGATTGATCACCCGCAGCTGGGAGCAGAGCAGACATCAAACTGGCTAGAATTCGTGGGCCCGTGTCTGTACGCACATCTGTTTCAGTGTGTGTACACTTGGCACTCTTCGAGGCGCTTGGGCCACACTGGTGAACAGACTAAGACTCCTCGCTTGCTCTGATGCTGGATGTGGGGGAAAGAATGAACAATTAATATTTTTTAAATGGGTATATTATATAGTAGGTTGGCAGGTAAGAATTACTATTAAAAAATGAAGAGGAGGAGGTAGAAGACATGGAGGTGGGGATTAGAGTGGGGCTGAGGGAAATGGGAGTGCTGTGATAATTTACCATTTTAGATGCATAAGGGCAGGGTTCATGGAGAAGGTGACTACCTTCGTCACCTGTTGTATAACAAAATAGCTGAAAGTTGATGGCTTAAGCCAGTACACATTTTTTGTGGGATAGGAACTCAAGAGCAGCTTTGCAGCAGGTCCCTGCTCAGGGCCTCTCGTGGCAGCTGGCCTCCCCCAGAGTGCCAGGTCAAGAGAGACAGATGGAAGTCACAGTGTGTTATACTGAGCCTTGGAAAAGCCATATGACCTGGTCTCAAAAGAGGTAAGGAAGCAAGCCACAGATATCTGAGCAGGAATGTTCCAGTAGGACCTGAGCCCTGAGGTGGGAGTAACCAGCCATGTCTGTGGGAGAGCATGTGCAGAAGAAGAGGGCAGAGAGGGAAAGGAGGGGGGAATCCATTGGTCGCTACAGGCCAGGGGAAGGCCGCAGAGCAGACCCAGCAGACGGGCTAAGCACAGACTGCAGGGGCAGGAAAGGAGCCAGGAGGCGAGTGAGGAGGCCGTCGCAGTAAACCAGACAGGAGGTCGGGAGGAGGGAGGAAGAGCCTGGATTCTGGACAGATTTTGAGGAGAGATCCACAGGACTCCCTATCGGGTTGAGTGAGGTATGATAGAGAGAGTGGCCAAGAATGACACCACGCTTACAGTCTTCCTTCTGGAAGCTGTTGCTGGCCCTCTTTACCCCCTACCTTCTGTGGTTTCAGGGGAAGAGCAGGGGTGTGGGGAAAGGCTTGGGGTGCAGCACCGGTCCCCTCATTGTAGGGGCCCAGGCTGGGTTTCTGGGTTTGCGCTAACCCTTCGTAGGCGTTGGTGACTATGTCTCAAAATGGAAAATGAGCTTATGCCTCTGAAGTGAAAGGAATAATAAATGTTTATGAAGGCACTTAATGCTCTTTAAAAGAAAGTGCCAAGGTGCTAGGAACTTTTTTAGTGGTTTGCAGTGGTATTTTGTGTGCTGGAGAACTAAATGTTTTTGTGGCAACTCCTCCCCTAAAACGTTACTCTTTGTAGGTGGACTGACTATACATTCAGCAAATAAGACCCTGGGGTGAAAGGAGGTATCAGGGGAGATGAATTTAGGCACCCTGAAGACGTGCTCTAGGCAGGGCTCCAAACCTGTATTTGAACAACCTACCCACAGGGCACATTCGTGGGTGATGAGAATGCAAAACCTTCCTCATCCAAACCCTCACGTGATCCTCTATGGGGGTCTTACACGACCGCCTAAACTAGTTATATAATAAAGTCCAAAGGCGGGCACTGCTGCTCTGTGCCACGAAAAGTGAGGGTAGTGCTTTCCCGGCGGGGGGGCGGGGGACCTGCAGGGCAGTGGTGAGCAGGAAGCCCGGGGCTCTGGGGCTCAGGGCGGGGGGCTGGTAATATTCCCTTTCTTGGTCTGGGTGTGGGTTTTGTGAAATCCACCAAGTTTCTGAAAATTCATCAAGCCCAATGCTTATAATCTGTGTTCCCTGCATGGGAATTCAGCAGCAATACAACATCTTTGTTAAAAGGCATGGGGAAGTTATTCTTTCCCCGCAAATGGTGACTTTCACCCAGGTAGAACCTGAATTCCTACCTTTAGTGATTCCTTATAGTCTTCTCAGAAGTGTTGTTTTTAAAATCCCAAATACTTCAGGAGAATCAACCCACAAATTGTTGCCATTGGCCATTGACACTCACTTCAGTTAGTGGACAGAAAAGCATAGCTTCACTTTGCCTACTTAGGACCTGATGTAAGTAAAATCACACAGCTTTGACTCCTGTGCCTGTCTCCTCAGAGCTGTGTCCCGGAGACAGCTCGTTCATTCTCTCTGCTATACACAGTATTCCGTTGTGTGAATGGAACACAATTTATTCACTCATTTGTTGACGTGCATTTGCTTAGTTTCCAATTTGGAGCTTTTATTGATAGAGCTCCTGTGAATCTCCGAGTATGCATCTGTTAATAACTAGGGAAGCACATTGCTCTTGGGTAGGTAATGCCAGGTGCCTTTGAAGTCACACAGGCAGCCTCATTCCTGGGCCCTGCTGGGGGACTTAGATGGCAGAGATGCCCCAGGACATCTCTCAAGGAGTTAGAGGTCCCAGACACACCTGGGAGGCCTCCATGCCTTTCCGTGAGAGGAGGTGCTCACTGATGGCCTGAATCACCCTTAGACACCACCCTGCCTTGTGGCTTGACTTCCTAGGCTCTGCCGCGCCCACTCCGAGGAGGGTGGCAGACTGGAAGGGAATGGATGGGTCATCGCTTCTTTCCAGCTTGTGGTAATAAGCCTCCCAGAACCAAAGGAAAGGGGTGGGGGAGGATCCTTTGCGTGCCAAGCCAACACCACTGAGCAGGTAGGGCCCGCGGCCCTTCGGGGAACATCCAGCCCCTTCCCACCTGCAGGCTCATCAAACACCTCAACTGGAAGTCTGAGTGGGAAGTCGGTGATGTCATCGCCCAGCCTGAACAATCAGGCCTTTCACGGCAGGACGATAACAATCAAAACAGTCTGTAAGGGCCTGCCACGCAAGAACGCACACGCTCTTCACACAGGGGAGGATCTGAAAGCGAGGTGGAACGGGCTTGTCAGGGATATACTGTTCTCCTTTCCTAATCAACCGGCAGAGGGCCCAGCCTGGAGAGCAGGGCTGCGCCGTGCGTGGCCGCTCACCTGCCCATTCTCAGAGAAATCCACAGTAGTCGGCACCCCCTCCTGCAGGACTCCTCACCTCCAACCCAAAACTGAGCCTTTAACTGAGCAATAATCAGTAGTTGCGGTTCAAGCAAGAATATCCCATTGCACAACTCCAGGGGGCACCATTCACAGAATACAATGTGCAAGGTGCTCTTAGAATGCACAGCACTGAGGTTCCAAAGCCACTGCCTTCAGAATGCGGGAGCACAGGACTGGTAGTTCCCGAGTGCTGTGTTTACCTTGACTCCCAGGAATTGCTCTTGCCATAGCTAAGCCCCCTAGAAGACCCAACTCTGCTGAACCTAGAAATTCTCAGTAAGATGCGTGAGATCAGATGTTTTCCTGGCTTCATCTGGGAAGTTTCTGGTGTTCAGATACTTGCTGAGGAACAAAAATCACTTAAGCTGTTGCTTGGTCTAGGTAAGTGGTTCTCAACCAGGGGTGATTTGGCCCCCAGGAGATATTTTGCAGCGTCTGGAGACATTTTGGGCTGTGTCAACTGGAAAGGAAGCCACTGGCATCTGTTGTGTAGAGGCGGGGATGCTAGTGAAGGTCCTACTACGCGCTGGGCAGTACCAGCAGAGGATGACCTGGGCCAAAATGTTGATGGTGGCAAGGTCGAGAACGCCTGCTGGATGAGGTGTCCCAACCCCACTGACCCTGAGGCCTCTGGTTAGCGTCTCCTGCCTCCGGCCTGCTCTGCTGGTCTCCCAGAGCGGGCCAGACCCTTAAGCATAAAGCGGCACCCACCCCTCTGCTGGGCATTTGAGCCCAGGTGGCCATCTCTGCAGTGGCCTGATTGCTCTGTGCGAGGCCCAGAGCACCCAAAGTATACGGAGTGGTGCTGAAGAGCCCCTGCTGTCACTTTGTGGCTGGGTGACCTTGGGACAGCTCACTTAACTTCCTCGTGCCTCCCTTTCCCCATCTGTAAAATAGGGATAATTAAGGGTAGGAAACAGGAGGTGCTGGAGAGGGCTAAGCTCGCTGCCACACGTAAAATGCTTACAACCGTGCCTGACACTTAGCGACACTCAAGCAATGGCTGCGATGATTATCATCGTGTATTCTAGCCGGAGGACCTCAGGCTCCCTGTGATGGGCATGGTGACAGAAGATGAGCTGGTTTCGGCCGCAGGTTGTCGCAGCAGGTTCTGCACTGCTCTCCGCTGCTCTGGGCACTGGTGTGTGCTGCTGCCGACACACTGAGGCTTCCGCAGCTCAAGGCCCAAGGCACTCTCAGTGAAAGGGTGGCGTGGAGATGGCTAATTCGTGGATTTGAAGGGAACCCCTCCGAGCTTGTCATTCGGCACGGGGTCTGTCTCCAAAAATGGGATGGTGACCCTGGCTGGGATGGAACCCCACACGTGGCCTTGGGAAGACCCCCGGGGTGGGGCTGGGGCAATGAGTGCTCGGGTTCTTCCCCGAAAGCCAGCCGGCTTGGCTGTCCTCGGGGAGGGTTCACAGAAGACGGATGTCCAGGAGAGATGGGCTCTGACACCAGTGCATTATGTTGTGTTTTGTGTTGGCTTTAAATTGGGGAAGGAGAGAGAAGGGAAGACCTGGATCGCCCTGCCTACCATCACACGCCTTTGCTCACGCTGTTCCTTCCTCCTGTAGGAAATGCATTCGCCCACCCAACCAGTCTCTCTCCAGTGATTAAAACGATGCCCACCCATCCTTCACAGTCCACCTTGAATGTCAGTTTCTTTCTTGGATCCCCTTTCTCTGCCGGCACCCTTCTCTCCCACGCTTTCTTTGTGCAGTTTTTGTGGCCTCTTGCCAGGCCGTGTGCTGTGCTGGAGTCATTCGCGTGAGGGTTTTTTTTTTTTGCCCTCTGTTAGACTGTAAATTCCTCCAAGGCTGGGGCCCTTCCCAACATCTTCATGTGTGGTGAGAGCTCTCGCACACGGCAGGGCTCAGTGGTGAATTCTGGAGTCACTCCTGGAAGGAAGGGCTCCCAGCTGGTTGTCCGTGACTGTTCTGGCCTTGGTCCTGAGCAGAAAGCCACAGAATCAAGAAGGTTGAGGAGTATGAATTGGAGAAGAAATTTGTGTAAGGTTGAGGAGGTCACAGGGCTGCGGGGAAGGGGGTACTGAGGGACTGTGTCAGGTCTCAGCACTGCCCCCTTGAGGAAGCTCGGGCAAATTTAACAGGAGCTGCTGTTTAAGGAGCCCCTGCTCTGGACTGTGTGCTGTGACCAGTGCTTCACCGCAATTGTTCCCATCCACCAAAGAGCCCTGAAAATGGGGGCATTTTATGCCCATTTTACAGACAAAATGAAGTCTGAGTTTCTTGTAGGTCGTACTGGGTCACAATGGCACACCCAGACCTGTCTGGCTCACCTACTACATGTCACACCTGTCTCCAAAGACAGTGAACTTCTCCAGGCCTTTTTTTCTACCTTAACAATGAAGGTGTTGAACGAGGGACCTGACTGAAGCCTCAGCGAGTGTTCTCTGACTTAACCCTGGGGGCTGAGCTGGGGGAGGATGCAGGAGATAAGAAGCAGCCCCAGAGAAATGAAATGAGGCCTCTGGCTGCCTCCAGGCCTCCAGGACAAAACAGGAGCATCTGCCCGCAGGGCTGTCCTTTCTTCCTGTGTGTCTACCTCTTAAGATTCCTACCTGGCAGCCTGGAGGGCCAGCCCTGCACCTGGAAGGCAACCGGGAGAGCAGCCCCAGGCTTGTTGCTTCTGCCTTGGCCTCCAGATTAGAGAACGGGCACCTTTTTCCCTGCCTGAACTCCCTGCCACCTGTCATGGACCTGGCCCCCTGTATCTGCTGGGGTTTGGTGCTTGCGAGGGAGCCCAGTGTGTTCCCCACTCCCTCCCAGACGCCCCCGCCCCTGGGGGTTTCTTCCTGCCTCCTTACCCTAAGCAGCTTGAAATGTCCCTTCACGTCCCTGCCCCAGACAGAGAGCTAAGGGTTTGCTGCTGTCACTGCAGGGAGACTGCCGCTCCTGCCCGCGCCTGACCAGCTCAGGGCTGGGCTGGAGACGAAGAGCCCACTCGGATGGGCCTGGCACCCGTGGGGCTGGCAAGGGCTGGAGCGAGCTACAGCTAAGAGGTCTGGGAGTCGTCAAAATTTGTGTTGAACCATCCGAAGCATTGGATGGGGCCTTCTTAAAAAGTATCTACTCAGCTGCCAGGATTGGGTGAGCATCCTCTGTCGCAAATTAGAATCCCAACCCAGGCTTGCCTCTGCCATCGAGCGAGTGCTTCGAAGGATGACCATGTCATTTAGTCGGCCCAGGACATTCTGGGTTTCAGCACTGAATGTCCAGTGTCCCAGGAAACCTCTTTGTCCAGGTACTCCTGGGCAGTTGGGCACCCAGTCCCCATCACAAAACTGACCCCTTAACATAGTTGCTTAACTGCTAAAGAGAGAGCACCAAGGTAAGGCAAACCGTTGCTGCCCAGGTCCTCCCCAGGTCAGAGAAGCAGACGGACATTCGTCCCCTTCTCGCCGTTCTCTCTTGCAGTGTGAACTTAAAAACAGCCGCATCTGCCCTCACACTGACCAGGTTGCTCTTCCTAGCAAATGCTGATCCCA